>JAHWFO010065173.1:298615-316764 GCA_023313115.1 Rhysida immarginata
GGCCTTAGAATAATCGACAAAAATAGAGGCAACATATTTGCTGTGCGGCATTTCAGATGAAATAAAATCGAGAAGATCATAGCAGGCTGTTTCAGTGTAGCGATGGGGGGAGAAACCATGCTGAAGAGGACTAACGAAGTTATGATCAATGATAAAGTTAGAGAATCGTATGAAGAAAAGTTTCTCAAGAATTTTCGCAAATTCGAGTAGGGCAGTAATGGGTCGATAATTTGCAAATTGAGTAAGGTAGCCTTTTTTAAAAATAGGGACGATTCGGGAGAGTTTTAGGGCACTGGGAAAGGTGCCTATTGAAATTGAGTAGTTAAAAATTATAGATAGAGGGAGAGCAATTTCGCGTTTTAAATAAATAATGATGTCGGACCGGAAACGAAGGGGGTCAGGCATGGGGGAGGACTTAAGTTGGTTGATAATGTCGGAGACTTCCTCTGGGGAGGTGGGGGCAATATAGAAACTGGAAGAAAAGCTGGGGGCATGGAAAGGATAGGAAGTTGCAGGAAGAGGGGAAGGAGAAGGAGGTAGTAAAACTTGGAGAAAGTCGGTAAGGGAGGAAAAAGAAACAGAGTCGGGATGAGAGAAAGGAGAACGGGAGGGGCCGTGGCTAGAAAATAAATCCGATAGAACTCGCCATTTGTCGCTACTGGAGTAAAGGCGCAGGAAAAGTGCTTTATAATAAGACTGTTTTTCCTTGGTGATTTTATTTTTAACGAAGTTTGAATAACTTTTAAACTTGTTGAAAAGAAAAGGAGTGGGGTTCTTCCTGAACTTCCGATATAGAGCATTTTTTTTTATAAGTGATCCAGGACTTACAAGCATTAACGGGAGGGAAGTGGGGGGTGGAGGCATAGAAAGGAAAGTATCTGTCGTAACCAGATTGAAATTAAGATAAGAAGGAAACAAACAAGGAATAGCTATCAGTGAAAGAGGACAGGAGGGAGTGCCAGTCCGTCAGAGCTAAATAAGATTGCAAGAGTAGAGTCTGATTATGAGAAAAACAGCTGGAGAGACTAGGGCAAGGAGGGGGGGGGATTGAAAGGGGATAGCGAGAAAATGGTTAATAGGGGGAAATGGTCGGTAATGGCCATATCCAAGAACTTGCTGAACAAAATGGAAGTGGAGTTCGAAAAACAGGAGTCTATGGCTAAGTAAGATTTATGCTGGAGGGAGTAATGAGAGAAGGAGTGGATGGTAGGCAGGAGTCCAGAGCAAAGGATGGGGTCAGAAGAGAATTTAGTGAGGGGAAAGGTTTATTGAAAGAAACATTGAAGTCACCTAATAGAATTATTGTTTTTCCCGAGATCTGAAAGTCAAAGAGAACAGAAGAGAGGAAGGAAACTAAGCTGGGGACGGGGTGACCAGATTGGGCGATAAACCACAAATGGGGCGTTTTTTAATGGTCATTTGCACCTAAAATTGGATTTGTGCGCTTTGCGGTTTTTTTTTTTTTTTGCGAATAAATCAAAAACATGCGACTTTGGGCGAATCATAATGAATTTGGGCTATTTGTGCGTTTTTTGTTAAGATGGCGCTTCAGTAGCAGTATCAGTCATAAGATAAGTCTAAAACTCATACGTCATACAGGCTGACGCGTAGCCAATGAGATAGACAGGCCCCGGCGCGGAAAAGTCACCTGACCATACTAGTCCGAGAAACAATGTAACCCTCATTCTTTTCATCTTGGATTTTAACACTTGATATTTTTTCGTTTGTTGGAAAGAATGAACGTTGGATTGTTGGCCGGACTACTATGATCAGATGACTTTTCCGCGCCGGGGTCTGTTTTTCTCGTTGGCTACGGGCTGATGTCATATTATATTATCCAAATCCACATATAATAAAAATATTACTGTTATATTGTCATATGCCGCCAATATGTGATCAAACAAAACAAACTACTATACATTATATATAGGTGATCATGATCATGAATAGTTTATAGTATAGCTAGTTTAGCACCGTACTCGTACTGCACCACACGATAGATAACCACAAGCAAAACAGACGATATTGACAGAAGCAATATTTAAAAATGGGAAAATGGACAAAATATCCATAAAAGTATCAGAAAGACTGGGAAAATGAAAAGGAGTTCAAAGGTAAGATAAAATAATATGGAACTTAATTAATGCTACAGTAGAAAGGGTATTTTCTGTAATGACATGTGTTAAAACAAGACTAAAAAATCGTATGAGTCTCACTTCACTTGAGTCTATAATGATTATTAAGATTCATAACACTGTGATAAAAATGTTGTAATGAATTTATTCCTTCACAAACTGTTATCCCGTTTTGACTCAACAATATATGCAAGTAAAAGCAACAAAGATCAAGAAGATGGTGAAGAAAATGAATTGTTTACTGTTGTTGAAATATTTGAAGAAATTGGATTATAAGTTTAAAAAAATTTTAATTAAAAAAATTTTTGTAATTTTTAGTTTTAATAATTTTTAATTTTTTTTAATTTCTTTTAATTTTTCAGTTTTTTAAGAGAAACGTTGTATTTATTTTTGGGCGATAATTTTGGGGGTTTTACAAATATTTTGGGCGCTTTTGGGCGTAATTTTTGCCAAACAAGGGCGCTTTTTAACGAGAGGTATCTGGTCACCCTGGCTGGGGAGAGAATCAGAGGGGGGGGGACGATATACGGAGATCAGAATCACGTTCACAATAATATTGATGGTCAAAACTTCATAATCCGGCATAACGAGTGTATAGTGCTGGAGTAGGGATAATGTTATAGGATGTTGAAGATATATACAGATACCACCTCCTCTCCTATCACTTCTTCCAATAGATGTAATTTGGCATCCGGGAATTTCTGGGAGTTCGTTAGCATTGTGGACCCAAGTCTCAGTAAACGCTAATAGTTTTGGAATAAATAGGAAGAGTCTGGATATTAAGAAGAGCGGTGGGTAAATTGGCATGAAGGTTCCTAATATTTATGTAAAAAAGAGGAAAGAAGTTGCGTGAGTGAGCATTGAGCAGATTGGTAAGTGACGGTGTAATATTATCTATAATTGTGGGCATAGTAAAATCATTCATAGTGGAAGTATTACAAATCAGGGCAAAAACTAGAGTGGAACAAGGGAAGGAGAAAGGAGGGGGGAAAACATAGAGGTAAGGAGAGTTAAAAATGTATGTAAAAAAGAATAAAGGAAGGGGAAAAACATTTGAGAATAAGGGATAAAGGAATAAAGGTATAAAGAGGAGAGCAAAGCAGGGGAACAAAACAACAATATATTAAATCGTATTCGCAGAATGAACAGAATTTAAGAAAGTACTTCTGCAATAATATTATAATATTAAAAGCAATAATACAATAATGCAATAATATAAGGACTAAATAAACAATAAAAATATACTTAGAGAAACTAGTAATAGTACAAAAATTATGTCATGTGCACCAGTTCGGGTGAGCCTACCATCAGGAGTTTTAACAATAATGTGGCCATGGGAGATCCAGGCATTGTGGGGGCCTAATCGTGTCCTCACTTCCCGGAGGAGTCGGTAACGGGAGGCTGTTAGATCTTCCGCTATTAACGTTGTCGAGGCACGAAGCATCTGCCGGTTCTTCATAATAAGGTCACGGTGGAAGGCAGAAGCCAGTTGTAAAATTATGGGTCGGTGAGACGACGGAAGACGGGGACCCAGCTGATGAATGGCAACAAAATCGGTTGCTTTAGTGCGGAACATCTATCTTGGAGGTGAACAGCTCTACGATGACCTCGTCTACTTTCTCCGAAGGTGTTTCGGGACTTCCGAAGACAAGTAGATTTAGACGGCGGGAGTGCTGTTCCAGATCGCCGACGTTTTGAATGACTTTGTCCAATCGAGAGACCCCTTGGGGAAACAATTCCTTCTCGAGCGTCTCCAGTTTGGATTGCATTTTTATGAATTGTCCTTGAAGGGATGATAGCTGCGATGAGATCGAGCCCAACTGATCCAGGAGAGGAGTTAGTTGGGAGGATACGTCACTTAGTTTAGGGCTTAGAACTTCCTTAACTTGCGAGGCGATCGTAGCTATTATTGAGTCGTAGAGAGTTGGGTCACTGAAGAAGTGAACAATAAATAGCACTTTGTATCGCCGTCGTCAAAGAGTCATCATCGATGGATTTAACAGGCGAGTTTGAAGGGGGATGAAATCGGGAGGCAATCGAGCTAGAGACGTTTTTTGGCTTTCTTTTGGCATTGTGGTGGAGGGTATAGTAGTAAATAAAGTCGAATGTAAGGCTTGGAGGGATGGCACACAAAAATTGATATAAAATGGAGACACCTTATACTGAGATGGGGAGTCAATCCGCCAGGTCCAATAAAACTAGAACGAGCTGAGGAGAAATGGCAGAGACCGATGAATGGAAGAAAAAATTAAAGATCATAGCGTAATTAGTCCTGAGGCGATAACTCGGAGATAATGTTCCAGTAGATAGATTATAGAGAAACCCGCTCGGGAAAAGTCACAACACTAAAAATCCCGCAATATGCTCTCCGGGAACGGAAATTAGACGGAGTTCATAACGTTCATATCACCAGAGGTCACCAACGTGTATGATATTAAATAATTAAATTATAGGTGAAATTGTTATAGCTTAAGAGGATGGGGGGTGTGAGAGGAAGAAAGAGGGGGGATAGGCGGGAAGGCAAGGCGAGGGTTCAAGGTCAGAGATTGACTTGTGATTAGGAGAGACAAAGTGCGGGGGAGGAAATAAAAGAAAAGGAAGCTGAGTAGAAAAACTAAATGTACGGAATAACAATGAGTTTGTAAGTAACAACATTAAATACAGAAAAAAGAAAATAAATTTAAGGAAACTGGTATGGATTAAACTGGAAAGAGCAGGAAAAAAAATCGTAATTTTATAGAGAATAAATAAAAAAGCGACTAAAAAGTAACTAGAGGACAACTAGAAATATAGCTCAAAGAGCAAGTGTATGGTAAAGAGTTGATGCAAAAAAACTGTTAAGGCTGGGAAGGGGGGTAACTACCGTAAAGTGGAGAATGAAGAGCTGGGAGCAGGGAGACCGTAGGCTCTAGATAGCGGGAAAGGTTTAAGTACAGCGGGGCAAAACTGAGGGGACTGGGGTGGGAAGGGGAGCGATTTAGGACACGTCTGACCTGCACTGACATATTGCGCCTATTTTTAAATTTAGTGACTTTTAGCGATGGTTTTAGTAACAAATCTCGTTTTGCACTTGGCAACACTGCTTCGATCGCCATTTTGTTGCCTTTCGTGTATTATTTTTTTATGTGCCTCTGTACAAATGCACACTTGTTAAACGCCGTTAACTTTCAATTTCTTCTGAAATACCATGCTACTGTGCAGTAAACTGCAGTAACAAATGACGAAAAAATCCCACTAAACCACTTGATTAAAAAAAAAATTATTCAGTAAATTAATCTTAGGAAACTGTTTAAAAGACCCCCATCAGCACTTGCTACACAATACAAGGAAAAAACTTCAATAAATTCTCAGATAACTCGATAAAAATGATGGCTTCATTTGGAGGTTACGTCCTCTTTTATCCTTTTACCATAACTTTTATCTCTGGGGGTTTTGTATCTGTGTTTTTTACTCGGGGGTTTTATCCTCACTTGCACTTGAAGACTGGGGGTTTTGTCCTACCCTCCATTGAACTACAAGTCGTAAAATGCATAATATACTACATTAATGAATTTTCTTTTTATTCATGTTAAAAATCTAATCATGTTTTACAGAAATATTTTTCTGAAGAACAAATTTAACATGATGAAAAATTTGGAACAAGTCTATGTCAAATGACTCATTGAATTAAGATGTTTTTGAATTTGCCATGAACAAACTCCTCTATAATTTGTAAATGCAGCACAACTTATTGGAAGAAGCAGAAAAATTATACGAAGCAATGAAGCCAGCTTTTTATTACCAAACCTGAGTTCCCATGACCTTATGAAATTTAAAGACGTTTATGTTTTAGCCACTTGCTTTCCTTCTTGTCAGGAAAAAAAAATGACAGGAGGAGTATGGCAATGCGAGCAGTCATTAAGAATGTGAAATAAATATAAAAAGTAACAGAAAATATTGGGGTTTTTTTTCCTCGTCTCAGAAAATTTTTTTTGTTAATTTTGCTAAGGAGGACGTATCATAAATAACCTAACTTAAATCATTTTAATGACTTATATTTAAATGTCACATTTGTAAATATAAATAAAATAATATATATTTTAAATATAGGAAAATAAATTATGTTGTATAACTTTTAATCAGTTTTAAGGAAAGTCCTGTTTCATCACTAAATTAGTGATGTAAGTAGTATGTTACCTAAATTAAATCACTTTAATGACGTAAATTTAAATTGTAACATTCGTAAATATACATAAAATTATATGTAACATTTTATGATAAAAATAGGAGGGGAAAGTTATGTTGTCTAACTTAAAGAGTTTTAAAACGAATCCTTTTTCAGTGTTTCAGCTTTTAGTAAATTGAAGAAAGGCAACAAAATGGCAGTCCAATTATCTGTTCTAAGGTTACTTCTACCATGGTTATTACCAACTTCTAATAACCATGCTTCTACTACAGGTTTGGCAATTACGCCGCTTTCAATGGGAGAGCTTGGCAGTTCGCTAAAAAGTGCCGCTGAGGGCGCTGAGCTTCACAGCCTAGGCCACATGGTTTAAGACAGAAAGCAAGAAGCTGTAGTCTATCAACATCATCTTCAAAGGACTGCATCTATTCCTCAATAGACTGCATCGTTTGTTAAATAAGTTTTCTTCCATCTCACAAGTTTCTTCTCATCGTTTTTCAAGAATGGTAACTTTATTTTATTTTGTTTTTTTTTATTAATTTTTAATTTACGGTTTTTTTCCCATTAAAAGGAGAACACCCAGATTAAATTTAAACTTATCATTTAAACTCCTCACTGTAAGCATTTTATGTTTCAATAAGGCTACACTTTTTTAATTAGGCAGCTAAACAAAAATTCAATGAAAAATATTAAACCCTTGATTCATGCAAAGCTGTCTAAGTTTCAACACTAAAACATAATTATTATTGAATTGTACTGATCTGGATAGTAAAATTGTTTTATATTTTGGTTTATTGTTTTGATTAATAAAATTGTTTTTTATTTTAAGTTTGCTTTCATGTCATTAAATTTTTTTTAAATTTAAAACTTTAAAATACAGTTCTAATGCTTCAAACAGAACAATGTTTTCAATGTTAAAAACAGAGGCTGGCCTAGGCTCTGCGTTCTGTGCCATCTATCATCATTCAGTGGCAGCCTGCCAAGCTCTGAAGGCAGAGTTGCCAAACCTATAGTAGAAGTAACCTTATCCGTACTCTCTATTATAGTGCTCTAGCAGAGATGGCAACGAAGCGACCTCTGGTGGGGCTCATTGCGATGGCAGCAGAGACTACCTCAACGAAGGCTGGTATCATGCTTCGGGTTTAAAGTTGAGGTAAGGAAGGTTTGTTCCTCGAATATCCAGTTTCAAGGTCCAAACTCTCCTTACCGTCTTCACTATGGCAAAATTTCGATGTGCGAGGCCAGATTTCTCCTCAGCATTTTAAGGTAGCTATTCAGTATTTTCTCCTTAGAGCGAGTAAATTCAAAATGGACGACCTCCTTCAAAAGACGTTGCCATCATCGACATCGTTTAGATCTCCTCTGAGAAATGCGATTGTCAGATCGCATTAATCTATAGAGCGTTTATACCAAGACCAGTTCAAGTAGAAATATCGGCTGGCAAAAGAAACTGTTGTATCAGTATCAGTTATCAGGGAAATCGGCGACAGCATTAGTGGAACGCGGGATAAAGGGTGGGGGGAATCCCCGCGTTTTTCAACTTTTCATCACCTTCAAGTAATGCATATCTTCGCAACAGTAAATAAACTATTTTTGTGTAATAAATAGATTAAACAAAACTCTATTAGATTTGAAAAAAAATAGTAAGTTACTCTCTTTCAAATACACCCATACCTTGTTTTACGTACGCTTGTTATACGTACTTTTCGATTTATGTACTTTTCAAATTATGGTAGTAATTCGTTTTACGTATCCAATATTTCGACATTTGACCAATGATATCAAGAGCTCTTGATGTTAAATAAAGAGTAGAATGGAAATACACTGATCATCAGCGTCACCACTATGAACTCAACTATCAATTAGCTTCAAACATGGCGTCGTTATTTCCACTCTAATAAATTAATCTCGTTGCACACGACGCATGCGCCGCACACGATACTGTGTTTGTAGTAACTCAGTATAAGTTCTTGTTTTGTTTGTCGAAATTAATTGCTGAATTGTAAGCATAGTTAGCGCCTATGAATTAGATCCTATTTTCGTTATATAATATTATGTTTATGAAGAAATAAAAATAATAAACTAAAGACTATAAAAAAATTTATACTACTGTGCTGTATTATTTCATAAAAAAAATTGAATCAGATTCAATTTAATTTGTATATGTTTGTATCGAAATTTTTGATGGGTATTGTCAAAGCGTCATCAAGGAAACTTATATTAAAAAAAGTACAGTAGTGACCTCTGATGAGAGCTAAATAATGAAACGTCTCACATTTTTTCCTTGTCTCGATTGTACTGATCCTGAAAAGTACTTATTCATTATACCACGGTCTATAGATATTTATGGTCATCGAGCTTCGGACATTTTCCATTGGTTCGAGAAGCTAAAGAAAACAGATCGCGCCAGGTGCCGATTAGATCAAATCAGGGCCATCCGTGACCTGCGATAGAGGTTTTTCTTTGAAACTGAAAATGAAAGTAAATTTTCTGTCTGTCGATAGGGCGGCGCTGCAGGCGTTTGTGGGCCGAATGTACATGAGCGCCACTTTTCAATGGAGTTCTGCCCTATTGGGAGCTAGAAACTTTAGCTTTATTTTAACAATAGAGCTCGATGATCATGAATATCTATAGACCGTGGTTATACGGACATTCGAGTTATGTACCAAGTTTTTGGAACCAATCAGTACGTATAACGAGGTATAGGTGTACATAAATTTTATGTTTAAGGTTGCTTACAAATCGTAAACAGCGATATAGGCCTACTTGCCTCGTCAGTCGAGCAACGTTATCAAGCGAGTGGCATCGGCGTTGGGGAAGCGATGGCCGGCCGGCTCGTATAAGGTTCTCCGGCGAGACGTAAGGGGTCATCCACAAATTACGTCATCCATTTTCCAAATAATTTTATACTCCCCTCTCCCCCGTGTCAGCACATGTCATATTTTGTAAACCCGGCCCCCTCCCTCGGTCAGATGTCATCCTGACACTTGAAGTGAGGATTAAATTCTATTAACCAAGATGTATCGAGGTAATAAATAAAAATAATGCCACTATAAAGGGAAAAACATTCCATTTATTGAAATATTTACACATCCATGGTGAGGTAGCCCACATCTCCAAATCTTTAATTATTACAGACGTATTTTTTGAGGTTGCTTCACGAATGAACACGTCAGAAATATCACATTCGCTAAGCTACACACAAATCATCATTATCTTTAATAGATGACTGCAAGTCTATCTCTTTTTGTTTGCAGGTAATATTATCTACGATTGAAAGTAGGAGCATTCAAAGTAGAGATCGTGCCATGAACCGCTTTGTGCAGCTTCATGAGCTTGACAGAAGGGAAATAAATACCACAGATTTGGCAAACACGTTTGTGCAAGTTTTCCTGCACAGTTGGACAATATGCATCATATGGGAATATTCTATGTTCTTTACATGCAGTTGGGATAGCTTTATGAGACAGTGCAAGTGTTACAAATAAATTTGGAAACTGGTCACTGCGATGAATGGGAAGTGCTGTAAGCAAACTGGTTTGTTCGTAATTCCAAATAATTGTTAGGTGTCTGCTTTTCCCCCAGTTTATCAGTTAATACTTCTTAAGAAAAGTGTTTAGTGTTGGGTTAAGAGTTTTGTTTCTCATCGTATGCTTTTAATTTTACACGTTTTTACAGGGTGTTGTGTAATTCGATGACCAACTTTGGAGGAGTGGTAGTATGGGTGATTCTAAGCAATGGGTGATAATGAATTTTGGACGAATAATAGGGTACATAAACTGTGTATACAGTTAAAATTTGATCTAATTCCAACGAGTAGTTTCTGAGTTACGCAGTCAACATCTTAACACGTGCTGATTAGTACTCGCATGTGAGCACTGTTACGATTTTGAATGCATTACTCGGAAACTACTCATTGGAATACGATCAAATTTTAGCGGTATACATAGATTAATGCACCCTATTATTCCTCCAAAATTCATTATCCTAAGCGTTGCAGAACCTGAGTTATTATCATGTTGATCTTGGCGGCAGCATTTTATTTCTGTTCATATCTCAGTTAGCGATCAAATTCGGACCCATGTTCAAATGAAGTTTTTTGCTTAGAGTCACCCATACTACCACACCCCTCCAAAGTTGGTCATCGAATTATACAACACCCTGTAATTATCCCAAAGAGGGTAGAGTTTTACAGGGTGGATACGAAAATTAGCCCCCCCCCCTTTTATTTTCGTAACCAAAGTAGATATGTCAATTTTAATGAATTCAGTGAATACGAAGTTGTGGATGACCGGTCCCATGGTGCACTTTTCAACAACTCAAATATGCAAATTAGGACACATTCAAATCAAATCTTATCTTAAATACCGTAACAGATACACGAAAAATTCCAATTGAAGACTTGTTCAGCATGGAATTCCGAACAGAATACAAATTTTTTTTTCCAAAATCCGATGAACAGATCACCAACAATCACATGTTGAATTTATTAGTTACCTCCTTATCAAAGACAATTGAATGTTCAACATGCAAATCAAGAAATTACCAAAAATTACCAGTATAACATTCACATTCATGAGGAAAAGAAAATAAAAAGCATGTGTCAGCATACACAAGACAGAACAATTCCAAGATGGCAAGCTACACTGTGGCTATTTGTAAATTACAAATAATTGCAAATAATTGTTGGTGATCCATTCATCGGATTTTGAAAATTTTTTTTGTTTTCTTCGGAATTCCATCAAAGTTGACACATCTGCTTCGGTTACGAAAATAAAAGGGGAGGGGGCTCATTTTTGTATCCACCTTGTAAAAATATAAGGATGTATACACAGTCCAGTCACATTAATGTGACCACCCCCTACGTTCAACATCAGCGGAAATGGTTACATCCTAATGGTATGTACCAGTATCAAAGGTGGGGGATATAAGAAGGGTGTCAGAGGGAAACAGAATACATTGCAATTGTTGGAGTCATAGCGAAACGTAGCGATTTATTAAAAGGGCATGTCATAGGCTTCCGAGCCAAAGGCGGCAGTATATCTGAAACGGCTAGTTTTGTGAACTGTTTGCGTGCCGCCATGGTGAAATCAGCGAAGTGCCAAGTGTGGGGTACCACACGCTATAGATGACAGAGGTGAACGAAGGATACGGAGATGCGTGCAAGGGAACAGACGTGCAAGCGTGAACCAACTGGCTTCCCAGATGAACCAGGGGGCTACCAAACGTATATCCTCAACGACAGTTCAGCGAATGTTGCTGCGTATGGGTGTCCGCAGCAGACGGCTGGTTCATGCACCGATACTGACGTCTGTTCACCGGCGACAAAGACTGGCATTTGCACGCCAATACTACAACTGGACAGGAAAAGAGTAGCGAAAGGTGGCTTTTTTCCAGGAATCACGGTTTATGCCCCATTGGACAGATGGGCAATGGCGTGTACGGCGTTCAGCGTCAGAAACAAACACCTTGCAACATGTCCTGCAAAGGTCCATGCCGGAGGAGGCAGCGCTATGATCTGGGAAATGTTTTTATGGCATTCCCTGGGTGCACTCATCTTTGTGGACGACACCAAGGATCAATGGAAGTACGCATCTGTCCTATCGGACCATGTCCACCCCTACATGCAGATAGTGTTTCCTCAGCATGATGGCATCTTCTAGCAGGACAATGCGACGTGCCATACAGCGCACAGTATCCGTGCGTGGTTCGAACAGCACAAGGATGCGTTTACGATGCTTCCTTGATCCCCAAACTCCCCGGATTTAAACCCCATAGAGCATCTGTGGGGCCACCTCGATCGGGTTGTTCGCGTCATGGATCCTCCACTGCGCAACCTACGGCAGCTCGCCACAGAGCTGGCTTCACATCCCTGTCAAAACCTTACACAACCTTATTGACTTTCTTCCTGCCTGTATCGCAGCTGTCAGTGCCCCATTAATGTGACTGGACTGTGTATATGTCATTAAATCCATCCATATGTAATAAATTTCTTATTGGTTTGTTAACATGTCATATTAGTGATTGATTAGCAATTTGTTATTTAAGGGCATTAGTTAATCAGTTTCTTTATTAATTATGTGTTTATAACATTCTCGTATGTATTATTCAAAAATTTTTCCATTTTCTTAGTTGTTAGAAATTCACTCTCCACCCATGTCAAATTTTCCCACGATTGAGTGGAAATGAGAGAGTGTCCATTTGGACGCAGTTAGCATTATATGTTAATTAGCATGCGATTATAAATTGCTCACATTTTAAATCTTGTAAATTTTAACTGAAGATGGTTTAAAACCGAAACGTGTAAAAAAATAAAAGTTAAGTTAGCTGCAAATTTAAACCTGGATATCATTGTTCTTAATTTTTTGTGCAACATGGAACAATTCAATCTAGCTTAAGTAAAACCGTCTCTTTCATCTATGGTAAAACCGTCTCTTCTACTAATGTAATTAATTCCCTGCACTTCCCGTGTGAAATTGGAGGTTGCGTCTCAAAATTTTCCTCAAGTTAATTACAAATTTACATTTATTTATGTATTTAAATTAGTTTAAAATGATTAGGGATTACTGTCATTTTGGGCAGAACCCCCCCCCCCTCGTGGGCGATGGTAGATTCTCCATCAGCATTCCGCGATACCCCTCCCCCCTAGGATGGATGACGTAATTTGTGGACGACCCCTAATGGTTGGCATGATGGGTGGGAGGTTACAAAATATTATGTTCGTACAATGAAATAA
Organism: Rhysida immarginata; assembly: GCA_023313115.1. NCBI lineage: Eukaryota > Metazoa > Arthropoda > Chilopoda > Scolopendromorpha > Scolopendridae > Rhysida > Rhysida immarginata. The sequence continues at coordinate 311,649 of JAHWFO010065173.1, forward strand.
TAAAAAATTATCATTATGCAGAACTAAATGTATTTTTGGAAGAAGCAGCTAATAAAGTAAAGCATCTGCAATAAAATGCTCACTTTGTTAATTTTCCAGTTGAAATCATTTACGTTTTGTCCAGTTCTTTTTGTCATAAACGCCACATGCAAACCTTATGTGCTCGGCACTTACGTTTTTTATGTCTTACCGAAATTATGGCAGACAGTTTTTTTTTTCTTAATCAATTTTCTTTTTAATCTTATTGGATCGCAAATATTTTCAATCGCTACGTTTGATGCTTTTGAGAAAAAATTGAAATCGTGAGATCGTGGCCATATCACAATCTATTAAACTATTTCTGTATATTAGTACAGGCAATTTAAACTGTCCTGTTAGTGATTATTTTATTATAATAAATTTATTAATATAATTTGTTTATTATATAATCCATCAACAATTATGGTCGACCAGTGGAAATTTTTCTTTTTTTCCGGCCATTAGAAGAAGTGTTATCAGTTGTAGTTATCAGTCAGGAGAAAACATTCATCTGACAAAGGGGCATCTCACAAAAGGGTTGCTAACCAAAATCTCGCATCTGTTCTAACTGGTTGTGATTTCTAACTTAAAAATAGATTCAAGTATCCCGCGCACATAGGTTGCTTAGCAACGTGACGCTTCCCCCGCCAAAGTTTCGTCATTTCCACATTTCCCTAAAGCAAAGTGTACGGCAAAACTTCGTCGTCTGCTGCCAAATCCGCCATTGTTGGCCCTATCAAGTGAGTTAGTTACGCTTCCTCTAAAATTCGGCTTAAATGCATCCTTTTCGCAAATTTTCTTATTATTATCGTCTGGAAATATATTTTGTAACTATTGATTTTTCTTTAAATTTTGTTTTCAATTATAATTTTTTACATATAAATAATAACGTTGAGGCAATTTAATGATAACCAGATTAAGTTTATAGTTTATTTTCACTTTATTTATTTATCCTTAATAAACGATTTACATGTAATTAATAAATTTTAAAAAACTTTGTGTGTAGTTTTTGTAATTTTATTTATCAAAATATAATTTTAGAAATTTTTATTAAAATATAATTTAATAAACTTTTATCAAATTAATTTTTATAGTTATATCAAAAATTTTACTTTACCAATTTTAATTTTATTAAATTAGAAAAATTATTAAATTAATAAAAAAAACTATAAGTTATAATTATGATTAATTAAAATAGGAACTATTAAATTTAAGTTTTTGATTTAAATATAAAAATTACTTTGATAATTATATTTTGAAAGAAAATTTTAAAAATTATAATTTGGAAAAACTATCCGTTTGATTACAAAAAAAAATTTCAAAAAAATAACACATATGCAATGGAAATTTATTCATTTATGGAGGTTTATAATATTGACGTAAAAAATCAAAGACTATAAGGTTTATAATGCCAAAAACTTGTAGTTAAAATTTTCTATTTTTTTTTCACCCAAATTTTCGTTATTCAATTTCGTACGTTATATTCAAGTTTAATGATGAGTGATAATTAACTTCGCTGTTAATTTTGTAAGATGAAAATAACATGGACGTTTTATTTCAAGTTTTGCCTCCACATTTCACAGACAGTTTAACCTTGTTATGTTGAATTGTATTTTCTTCAAAAGAACTATATTCAACAAAAAATTATATTCGTCTTAGAATTGCACAATGCAACATTTCTATAACATTCGGTAAAGCTATAATATAAACGTACTTGCTTCTTATTACTTATTTGGACCTTTTAACGAATTTATTAACCTCCAAGGAGCATAGATTGAAAGATCCTGAAATTTTGCTTATTCGGTATAAAATATAGGATCAATCACCGAATATTTCTTTAAAAATTTAATCTAAATTGCATCTTCCACATGCATTTCAATGGCATCTATCGCTGCTTTGGGCCAACAATGGCTGACAAAGTCACGTGACAGCCATTCTACCGATCAGCAGCTGCGGGCGGCGCGGATAAGGTTTGCCGTACTTTCCTAATCTAGAGCTTTAGCAGAGACTAAAGTTCTAGATAGGTAAAGTATGGACACTCCCGCCATTTCTGTGCAAAATTCCATCTACAGGAATGCCAAAACGGTCAAATCACGGGATATTATGCAACAGCATTGCAAGAATCGGAAAAATTATAATTAATTCTAATATAATAAAGTTATTATAAAAATGACTTGCATTCCTGTAGATGTTTCTATGAAGGAATTTTGCACAGAAATGGCGGACTGTCCATACTTTATCTATCTAGAACTTTAGCAGAAGCTAGAGTGCCTTTATAACCAGAGTGTGGCCATACACGGGACAGATTTCTATTGGCTGTTCATTGTCACGTGTTATTGTCCGCCATTTTGTGTCCAAATAGCGAATAATTAGCATTGAGTTGTGTGGAGGTAAGACGGTTTTTTGTAATTTTAAAAGATTTTAAAGGATTTTAGTGACCACAAATGCCTTCCTGTGCTGCAGTAGGGTGTTCTAATTGCTCTGAAGATGGTTTTATGATGAAACAATTTCCTCGCGATCCAGAAAGACGATCGAATTGGGCCGCGAAGACGAAAAGAGAGAAGTGGAAACCTTCGGACAACAGTTGCCTTTGTGAGGTTAGTAAAAATTAAATGTTTTATATATCGTATTTATTCTACTTTAATCGCCTAAAACACCTAAATTTGTGGGATCGTATTATGCAAGCGGATAGTATTAGGCTAATATTATTAGCGCGGGGTGGGGGGGGGCGGGGTCAAACGAACTTCGGGATGACGGAGTTCAAACGAAATCAGCGTATAATATACATTACAATACATTAATTATACAGTATATACAATATTCAGTTCATTATGCAGTATATTAATTCACTTTTTGTTTGAATTTCCCCTCGTTTAAAGCTAAAACGAAAATAATTTCTCAAAAAGATAGCAACTTCAAAACTGCTTCGATCTGCCAAAAGTGCTGTTGCTTTTCCGATCACATGAGAAAGAAGTTAAGTACTGTTGCGAGAACATATGATAAAGAAGTTAAGTATTGTTGACTTTAAAGAAAATTTTCTTCTGATTTTTAAAAGAAACATTTTGATGAAGATCAGTGGGAATAAGATAAGAGTCGATGAGAAAATAAAAACTGAAGATGAATGCTGTTTGACCACACAAAACCACAAAAAAAAGAGAAAACTACCAAAGCAACGACTTCCACTGGAGAATCTAAAAAAGCTGAAAAAATTAGAGTTACCAAGGTAAATACATATTCTGAAGCTGAAAGCATATTGCATAATTAATATGTAATATACATAATCAGGGTGACTAGCGATCGGGAAAAGTCAGGGAATTTTACAAAATCAGCAAAAGAATGCGTAATAGGAACGAAAAATTTGAAAAAATATCAATTAATATTCTATAAAAATAGTTTTTTCTGCCGATGGTCAGAGAAAAAGAAACGCGATAAATCGGGAAAAGTCAGGGAATTTTACGAAATCGTTTTGCTAGACGCCCTGATCATGGTTTTTTTATAAACGTGATTCTCATTAAATATTCATTATTAAAATTTAATTATTTCTATGTTTAATTTCAGCTCTACTTCAGTTGCACAAATTCATGAGGAAATTATAAGTGATGGTCAAAATGAAGGTGCATCTACAGAAACTCTGAGCATATGTACAGTATGTCTAAAATAGGAAGGCGGTTGGAGGGGAGGACAGGGGGTAGAGTCCATTTCATTTTTAGGTCGAAAGAGTTGATATAGCCACTTCCCTCTCCAGCCTCCCCTCTCTTTTCCCCAAACTGATAAAAGAGAAAAACGTTTGGGAAAATTCAAGATTAATGGATTAAAGAGAAAGTGTTATAATTTTATTTGGTAGAGAAGAAGAATCAGTTGAAAAAGAAAGTGATCATGATGAATAAATATAAAATTATTTGACTTTTATTATATTTAATTTATTTTGGTTATTAAAATTTCATTTGTATTTTTTTTTGTATATTTTATTTGTAAATTATTTTGTTTTTGTATATATTTTTTCTTTTTTATTTTCATCTTTTTGAATATTTTTTTGGGAAAACTTCATTTGTATTTTTTATAGATTTTATCTGTTAATTGTTTTGTTTTTTATATATTTTTTGTTATTTATTAACATTTTTTGAATATTTTTTTTTTGAAAATTTCATTTGTATTTTTTGTAGATTTTATCTGCAAGTTATTTTGTTTTTATATATAATTTTTTGTAATCTATTTACATTTTTTGAATATAATTTACTAAATGTACTAAATTTTTTAGTTTTTTTTTTATCTTCTAACTTCATAGTTTTAAGATATTGTGCTTTAATCCTCTTATCAGTTTGGTGGATGAGAAGGGAAACTTGAATAGCTGGAGGGGGAAGTGGTAGTAACTTTATATCAACCCTTATACTAACCTTTCAACCTAAAAATGAAATGAACTCTACCACCTCTCCTCCCCTCCAACCACCTTCCTATTTTAGACATACAGTATGTGTCAAATATGTATAAAGTAACATATGTGTAAAATCACTTGGATCTAAAACTGCAGCATATTTTCCATTGTGTCAGTTAGTTTCGTTGAGAGAATTTAAACCAGAGTCAATGTACTATATAAATGATATTACTTTTTCACTCTGTTCGGAATTGGAAACAGTATTTCAGCAATTAGAGCAGTTTCTTCTCGACCCTAATGTTCAATGCAAGAAGTTTATTATAGAAACACTAAAAAATAGCGATGAAATTGCAAACTATACATTCTCTCCTTGTCATAACATAAAAGGCAAATTCATTAGGCGATTTGTTTTACGTTTAAAAATCTTTGGTGTTAAAAAAAAGAAACTTATTGTTAAAGAACAGAAAAAATGCAGAGGAAATTATGAAAGCAAAAGTATGGTAATGCATACCATATTATCTTGAAATTAACTTTTCAGTTTTACATATTTAAAACCTTAAACTTCATTTGTATTTTGTAGTTAAATTTATTTTAATATTCGTCAATAAATCGGCCCTTATTTTTCTCTTTATATAAGCTTATCTATTTTATTTCGTTTTTTTTCAGTAACGAAAAATTATCACTTTTTTTTAATAATTCCTTGATTTATTTTATAATTATGTAATG
>JAHWFO010065173.1:317698-335453 GCA_023313115.1 Rhysida immarginata
GTGTAGTTAAACTTTTTTTAATAGTCAGTTACAGTCTATCAATATGTCTGATAGACCTTATCAAGCTGATGAAACTGTGTTCAAATGAATTTTTTAAATATGAAATGTTTTGTTTTTTTAAGCTTAATATGATTCTCTAAAATCTGACTTTCAAAATGTTTTGTAAAAGCAGTTTAGTACGTGAGTATTTTGTACGTATAACAAATTGCGTTCTTCGAGCGAGGCAGCGGAGTTAACGAACGGGCAACACATGCTTTGTGGTGACGTCATGCGGAGAAGCGTCGTTCTATTGGTTGCTTTTGAGGTATATTGCTTATTCTTGCTGCAAAAAAGAAAATTCGCTCCCCGCCCAGCCGTGACCACCGAGAGAGAAGGTCTCCGCAATGAAACTGAATACATTGTTACATCACATAGATAGTGCATTGTTATTCGTATTTCTACCAATAATAAGCCCTGAATTTGCAGCCCGCCTAAATAAGCTGTCGCTGTAAATGACATTTAAGCGTAAAAGAAAAGAAAAAAAAACGATTGAGACAAGGAAGAAAGTTAAGTTTTTTTTGTGGCAGTCTAGGTGGGGAGCACCTAGCCTAGAGCGCGGTATCTTAGGAGTAGGCTATGCCTCCATATCTAGAGGTTTTGAATTTCTACAGAGGCGTAAAAAGAGGCACGAGTTGCTCGGAGGTAAAAATTGGTTATCCTGGTAAATTTGGAGGTAAAAATTTGGACATAGAGGTAAATATAGAGGTGCTGCATACGTCATTTCAGTTAGGGTCATCGATATAAATTCCGGCGTTTTTTTTTTTTTGTTTCCATTATTAAATCAATCCGAAGCATTCAGATTATTAAATGTCTTTTGAAAATTTAGGAAATCTCATAATTTCCCACATTTCCCTTTTTCCCACAGGACATCCCGCGAATTGAGAAATTTCTCACAAAACGGCAGCACTGGTCTTTTCATGTGTATGCCTTCTCATTGGCCGCTTCATTTAACCCATTCTAATTTCGACCAATCACATGCGGCCTTACCCTTGCCGTTTCTGCATATAAAGAAGTTTTCGTTCGTTCTCGTTTTTGGGTGTCCTAATTTTGAAGACTTTACAATTTTAAGTAGACTTCCCAGTTTTTAGGTTTTTATTCTCTCTCAAGTTTTATTAAAATATTGGATGTTAACCTACATTTTGCGTTTGTCCATGACTTTTTAAACTCTTAAAAAACTTAAAGCAGGGTGACTAGCGGAAAAAAATCAGGGAATTTCTTGTAACCGGGAAAAGTCAGGAAATTTTACTTTCGGCTGCGGTTGCGGGAATTTGGGCTTCCATATTTTTGACTTCCATTTCTGCGGGTTCGCCTGTAAAAATCTACCAACAAGGGAAAAACATCGCAAAGCCATGATTCATGATGAAAGTCATCTTTGGTTACAAACAGGAGTCCGTGGCCTCATCAAGTCGCGGACAACAGCAGGGCCGTAGCCAGCAATAAATAAAATGGGGGTTCTTTTTCCCCATAATCGTGGACTTTTTATATATTAACTAATCAAACTTTCATAAAAATTCTTATTTTCTTTTATTTCATTTTATAAGTTGTTAATAGTATTTTAACAATGATACTTTTTGTGCATACATTTTTAATGATTTTGTTCAACTTACATAAATAATAACCACATGTACTGTACATCATATTATATTTAAGGCAAATTATCGGCCTGAATAAAAATTTTCAGCTGTATTAAGGCATCTTCAACTGGCCGACATTTTGCCACATATATGTGATATAAGGTATATATCGGTAATTTCTTAGATGATTTTATTCTTTTGAATAAGGAAAAATGATAATTCACGTGACATTTAAAAGTGATGCAAATCTCATTTTTCTAGGATGGATATTGGCAAATAAATCACCAATTTTATCATAATGGATATGAATTAAAGCCAGAGCCGAGAGTCAGTCTTCACTCATACATTTTCTCAGATAAATGTTGAGTCGTCGTAATCCACTGAGTGATCTTTCACATTCACATGAAGTTACTGGTAAAGAGCAAACATATTCTAATAAAGAATGTAAATTAGGAAATAACATTTCATCACAGTTAACTAAGGCTGATGAACTAGAAGTTGGTAATTCTTCAATTTCTACTGTTGACCATTTCTTTTTTCAACGTAAAAACTCTTGGCAAACATTTCATGAAAATCTATTACTAAATGGCTAAAAGTTTGGGCATTCTCTAGACTGAAAGTGATGTTTTTGTCAGTACTACAAACTTGGGGGACTAGTTTTAACAAAGACAATGACTGCAATGCTATAGGTGAAAACTGAGTTGTTAGTTCTTGTATAATGTGATCAAGAAATGGAACCATCAAATTTTTTAAATAGTAATCTTCGATAGAAATAGAAGGTGCATTTGCCTATAAATCTGTCTTTTACCAGTGCGTGGTGCAGTTATATCAACATCAATTTCCTCAGCCAATCGTGAAGCATGATCAAATATTTTTTGAACTGATTCTCCACTGAACTACGCATTTCACATTAGAAATGCTTAATTCCATTAATTTCAGTATATGCGCTAAAATTTCGATTGTTCTACTTTGAAGCTTTTGCGTAATTCCTTGTAAATGAGATAATGTTTGGTAAATTACAAGAAAAGTAATAATAAAATCAAAATTTGTAAGGCTAGACAACAAGTTAGTTGCTTTTTGTTTGCTCTCTATGCCATCCTGATGCAAAATCATTAGAATATGTATCAGTATGTAGGCCAAAACCAATTAACTCCAGGCATTTAATATATGTTCAAGAGAGATAAAAGTGGCTAAGTGCATTATGTCTGGATGACCATCTAGTCTTACAAAAATCAATTATAGCATTTGTTTGTCCTAAATATGGTACGTCTTATTGTGTGATATTAGTTAACAGTGCGAATCACTTAAAAATATCACTGCACTGTTTGCAAGGAAGTATTCAATCCCTTCTTGGCCCACTTTGTGTTTAATAATTAAATATATTTATTTTAAAAACTCTACAAACTATTATCCATTTATATAATTTACTTCTTGATAATTTACTAAATAAATTATGGACTTTTTCATAGAATGAGGGGTTGTTCCGAACCCCCTGAACCCCCCCTGGATACGGCCCTGAACAGAAGCAATTTTAAAAACAAGATATGACTCAAGTGGAGAGGGGAAACGTGCGTGTCTTTTAAACCATTTAAGAATATAAGCCGTTTTACATCTACTAATGTGTATTCAGCTGAAGACACCGAAGAGGCTGTAAATGAAGCTTTCGAAATTCTAGATTTTAGAATTTTTTCGGATTGTGAATGATTTTTATTTCAATAGGAATAATAATATACGTTAATACAGTTGCATGCTTGTATTTACTTTTTATACATAAAAAAATAAAAGATATGTATTCAAAACCAAAATCAGTCATCTGGAGTTTTCAATTTAGAGGTTTTCTAGAGGTATTAGTACCCTGATAAAGAGGCACAAGCTTCACACTGACTCATTATCTGGCAACACTGAGTGGAACATCTGAATAGACGTAATCGTGTTGTGCATTACATTCGTAACACAGGCGATTTAGTTTTACCATGTGCATTTACGGGCATAGCAGCGACATTGCTTGAGGAAGGCAGAACTTCTCACAGCGTCTTCAAGCTCTCTATCCCAGTTAATGAAACATCCACCTGTAATGTTCGACATGGAAGTGATACAGCAAAAGAACTGAAGTAAGCAAAAGTCATCATTTGAGATGCAGCATCTGTGGTCCCACATCATTGTACAGGGAACTTTTCGCTGTTGGAGGCTGAAGTCCTTCCAATACACCATTTGGCGGTGCCGTGTTTCTTTTCGTTGAAGACTTTAGACAAATTCTCCCTGTTGTTCCACATGGGAGTAGAACTGAAAAAATTTCATCATGTATGAAGAATGGTAAATGTTGGAAATATGTTCAGATCTTGAAGCAAAACATGCGTGTCAATGACAAGAATGTTCTACAGAATACCGAGGCTATTCCGATTGGCTTTTAAGACTTGGAGATGGAAAACTTCAAGAGCCTGTATTAGAAGAAGGAATCTTCGAAATTCCTCCAGTATGTATTGAAAAATGATGCATTGTTGATGCTGATCTCATCCAATCTGAAGATATCATCGCAAATCGTGCAGTCTTGACGCCAAAAAAACATGAGTCTCTTCAACTGAATGAAAATATCAGACGAATTCCGTCTGACTTGAAATACCACGCGAGCACAGATTCAGTTCAGAAGATTCTCCAAATACCGAGGAGGTAGAAGACTATCCTACAGAGTTCTTAAACAACTTAACTCCCGGAGGTATGCCTCTTAACTGATTTAACTTAAAAGTTGGTGCAGTAGTCAAGCTGCAAAAAACCTTGACTCCACAAGGAGTCTTGCCAATGGAACGAGAATGGTTGTGAGGCCACTGATGTCAAAATTCATTGACAGCGAAATACTGACAGGATCTTTTACAGATACCAGGGTATACATTCCAAGAGTCATACTTGCACCAAATGATCCTGACCTTCCATTTACATTAAGACGAAAACAGTTTCCATTGAGATTTTCTTTTGCAGTGACGATCAACAAAAGCAGGGACAAACACTGCATTCACTTGGCATTTACTTGCCATCTCCAGTATTCAGTCATGGCCAACTTTACGTTGCAATTTCAAGATCAACATCATTCGAAACAGTCATTGTCCAAATAACTGAATTCATTCATTGTTATATAAGGTGGTTTGTAGCAATAAAGTCTTTCGTATAGTATCCAAAACAGGTAAAACTAATATTGGTTATTGAATTACAATGTTATTTCTACACTTTTCAGCAGCAAAGTGCCCGGTATCTTGTTGCCCACCTATTATCGTACTAATTGACAAACATGGGCGGCCTGCTAGTTCATATACTCAGGGTGAGTCGGAAACCCTGTAACAAACTTCGCATGGTTACTCCTTCTGGCCAAATAAGAAAAAAATGTCTTATCAACATGGGTCTGAAACTCAACCGTTAACGAGAAAAAAATGATGTCCAAATGTGGGTGCCCTGTAAGGTTTGTTTAACAGATATTGTTCCAAATGACGTCCATGTGCTTCAACACAGGCGTGCAGACGTGTCTAAAACAAACAGCGAACATGTTTTAACAATCCAGTGCGGTTCCTAATGGCATCAAATTCGGCGACAACGCGGTCCCATAGCTCATTCGCATATGGAGAGGTGTTCCATACACGTTATTCTTAACATGCCCTCACAGATAGAAGTGAAGACAACTGAGCTCGGGAGAACGAGGAGGCCATGCCACTGGCCCCGCACGTCTAATCAATCTTGCGGGAAAGCGGTCATTCAGAAACTGACGTGCAACCACGCTGAAAGGTGCCGGAGCGCCGTTGTGCATAAACTACGTATCCAGTCCCCACTGTTAAAGAGTGTTCTGTAGCACATGCGGCAGGATGTCGTGCATCAATTGTTCAAAGAACGTCCGGTACATTATAACGGTCTGGTCAATCTCGCAGGCAATCGTATGGGGCCGATTTAGTTATCCTCGATGATCCCATCTCATACGTTGATTGAAAACGTGTGTTGATTCCGTCCTTCACGAATGACATGTGGATTGTCGTGTGCCCACACATGCACATTATAGAAGTTAAACACTCCATCGCGTGTGAATGTTGCCTCATCTGTAAACAAATTCTTTACGACGAACTTTGGATCTTGAGCGTACCTTTTCAGGCACCATTGCGCAAACGTAACTCGTAGGGGAAAATCGGCACCCAGGAGAGCCGGAAAACGTTGTAAATGATATGGGTATAGGTGATCCTCGTGAAGAATACGCCAGAGGGTCTTGTGGCTGAGACCTCCTTGAAAAGCAAGTCTCCGTGTATTACGGGCCGGATATTCCTCCGGCTTGCCGACGGCTTGCCCAATCCTCCGGTCGAGGTAAGGTGTCTTCACAGTACGGTGCCTACCGCGGCCGTCGTCACCACCTAATACGAATGTTCCTTGCTCTCGCAGTCGTTGGTCAAAGCAAGAAAATGTTCTGCTGCATGGTAGTTTTCGTTGAGGCAATGAGTCGTGATACAAACGCCGGGCTTCGTGAGCATTTCCATTCGCACGTCCGTAACACAAATGCATATCTGCCAGTTCAATAAAGGTGTAATCACCCTCCATATTCAGGCTCACATTTCACAGTACAAAACAATGTGTCTGAACAGTACATGAATGGTCGTGTATCTGAACAAGTGGTACATTTCTCAAGGGTGTCAGGGTACATTCGCGCTTGCAGTGAACTCTACCCTCTATGCGTTCTGCAAGGAAGCACTGAGACCAATACTGACAATTTACGTGACCCGCTCGTCAGCCAGCCTCACAAGGGCACCCACAATTGGACGCCATTTTTCTCGTTAATGGTTGAGTTTTAGACCCATGTTGATAGAACATTTGTTTCTTATTTGGCCATAGGGAGTAATCAGCCTCGGTGGCTCAGCAGTTGCGTGTTCGCCTCTGATGCCCGAGTACGCGGGTTCGATCCCGGCCGAGGATGACGAGGATTTTTCAGGGGGAAATCCTGAGATCACGCACATCCTTCGGAAGGGAAGTAAAGCCGTTGTTCCCGTGTAGTCGTTTGCAGGCTGCACGTTAAAGAACCCTTGCGAGGCAAAATTTGCGGCCCCTATAACGCCGTCCGGAAATGATCATAGTAGTTGAAAAGGATGTTAATATCAAACAAACCAAACCAAACCATAGGGAGTATGCATGCGAAGTTTGTGACAGGGTTTCAGACTCACCCTATACCGCTTTAGCTAAAGCTCGTAATAAGGGGCCACTGATTTACTCTTCGGGGGTCATTTTCTTTGACGTAGCATTTGGAAAATATAAAAAAATGCATATTCATCTTGTGTTCGTGATTCCCGTTCGGATGACATATTACATGACATATTATATTGTCAATAAAAAAATTTAATGGGAGGGGGTTTGGGTCTCAATCTAATCAAGTGAGCTCAAGAAGAATCTCTATCGAAGAAAGAAGACAAAATTTGAAAAAGTTAAAGCATTCTCGAGAAATCGTCGAACATACAGACGGACAAAAGAACGGATTGACAGACACAAACAGAGCGAATAAAGCTGATTAGTTTTTTATTGAACTGAAATGCAAAAATCATGTTGATATGAAAAGAGAAAAAGAAAGGGCTTTCATAAGGTTTATATATGGACTAATAGAAGCGTTGGAAATGAGCGTCCGGGGTGACACGACAGATGTCCAAACGATAGTCCTGCTTTAATTCTTAAATCGTCTGTCAAGAAATCAGTGACCGATAAAAATACCTTGTTAGCAGCTTTAGCAAAAAGATGCTTATGAGAATGCACGTTTATCCGGCCGCCCTTCCGGCTGTCACCGTTTGCACGATAACTTGAAAACGCATTAACTTTTTTAAATTCTGTTTTCAGAAATATGACCATCAAAGTCTTAGCTCGACCGTTATCTACTTTTGAGAATTTTTCGTGGACCCCTTCAAGTCGAATCCGCGTGCTAAATTGGTGAGTGTAAAGAATATAAAGATACTTTGCATGTCGTACAACAACCAATTTGTCAAGAAGAAAGGTGTTGTTACTTTCTGTTCATCTTTTAAGCGTTATTGACATCAGCGCGCGCACGTGAAACCGCCTTGTCGACGCACGATTGCTCAAGTGTTCATAATCTATAAGCTTATCATTAAGTACCGAAAAAATGGAGCTACTTACTGATTTTATAATGTCAGTCCGTGCCCTTCATAATTTCTACATTTATTGAGGTAGAAGCTTGAAATTCGGAATGTAGATTATTATGGGCATGTCCACCTTCACTATTAAGTTTGCTTTTGATTAGCCCACTAAGGTCTTAGTTATGGAGGGGACCAAAAGGTCTAAGTGTATTTATGCATATAAAGGAGTGAAATTCGGTATGCAGATTCCTATAAGCAAGATCTCCATTATAGGAAGATTTTTTTTCCCCCGAGGTATCGATGCCTTCCCGACTAGGTGGCGGAAATGCATCGAAAAGCAGGGGACTACATTGAAAACGGATAATGTACTTGTTCCAACTCTGTCTGTAATAAAGAAGCTGTAAAAAAATATTTCCCGTTTTCATTTGACTGACCCTCGTAAGTAGAATAAGAATAAAGCTACTTATTGGTTTTATAATGTCATTCCGTCCCCTTAATAAATTCTACATTTTTTTGAGCTAGAAGGTTGAAATTCAGAATGTAGCTTACTATGGGCATGTCCATTTGCACAATTTAGTTTGGTTTTGATTCGTATACGGGGGTCGAAATCACGGGGGTGGGATTCAGAGAGGGCAACATATCTATGTGTTATTTAGTTACGTAAAGGCGTAAAATCCAGTATGCAGATTCCTCTAGGCCCAGATCTACATTACTATGAAGTTTAGACCCAATTATTCCAATACGATCGGATTTGCGGGGGTGGCAATCACTTGGTCCTTAGAACTATGGCAACATATGGCATGTGATATATCATACGTTCGGAAATGGTGAGAAAGGAAAGAAGATATGAGATATTTTACATTTTCTACATATTACGTTCGAGAAAATCAATTTATTGATTAAAAAAACTGGGGGGAGATAAAAAGTGCAGATAAAGGGGTAAAAATAAATGACTTCCTTATCCTACTCGGGTGGCGGGGGGGGGGATTAATTTCTTTTAATAAATGTATAAATGTATTTCTGCTTCACTGCTAAAGCTCCTCCTTAGAATGCTTACAAGATTTTATTTCATACGTTTATTCCGATCGGCCGTCCGCCGTTTGCACGATAAATTAGAAGCGGATTAACTTTTTCAAATTCTGTTTTCAGAAATACGGCCACCAAGGTCTTTGCTCGGCCGTATCATCTTTTCAGAATTTTTCGTCGATCCATTCAAATCGAATTCTCGCCCTAAAGCAGTGACTGTAAAGAATACTAAGATAATGATATGTCCTGTAACAATCGATATGTCAAGAATGACTGTATTTTTAATTTCTGTTCCTCTTTTAAGCATTATTGACATCGGCACCCACACGTGAAATCATTTTGTCGACGCACGATTGCTCAAGTGCTCATAATCTTTATTACTAACATATAAGTAGCGGAAGAATGGAGCTAATTATTGGTTTTATAATGTCCGTCCGTCCCCTTCATAATTTCTACATTTTTTGAGGAAGAAGGTCGAAATTCGTAATGTACATTACTATGGGCACGTCTTTGGCAGTTTGACTCTTAACATCGACACCGAGTTTCATCGCCGATAAAATAATCTTAAAACGATCTAGACATAAAGAGATCCACGTTTAATATAATTAACTGATGTTGAAATTTTGAATACTTAATAAGAGCCATTGTATGTATTTTTTATTGGTTTTGATTGGTGCACTGGGGTGGGAATTAAAGGAGTTGGATTCAGAGAGAATAAAAGGTCTATGTCCGTAAAGAAGTGAAATTCAGTATTCAGATTCCTCTAGGCAAGATCTCCATTACTATGAAGTTTAGCCTCAATTTTCCGTTGGGGTCGGAGTTGCGGGTAGTAGTCACTTGGTCTTTAGAACTATGGTAACAAAAGGCATGTGATATGTCATTCCATCGAAAATCATGAGAAAGGATAGAAGGTAAGAGCTTTTAACATGATAATGTTTTAAGATTGGACATCATTCTACGAAAAACGTGATGCGTAAACAGACACCAAAAAATGTTACGGAAACAGTTTTGCATTATTGTTGCACGTTTAAGCATTGTTGGCGTCGGCTTGAACACCACCACCTAGTCAGAAGGCCTGCGCACAGAAATATCATACATCATCATCATCATCAAACGGCCAAATTTAGGGCTTATTATTGGTAGAAATACGATTAACAATAGCCGCTTTTGTATGATGTAACAATTTATGATGTTTCTGTGCGGAGGACTTCTGTCTAGGTGGTGTTGGCTATAAGCACACGCCGGAACTGAAAAGTCATGTAACCATTGTTGTCTGAGCAACAATTTTTATTTAATGGCGGACTGCTAGACTACACAAAGTGATGAATGGCCAAGTTTTGCTTCAAGACATCGAGAGAAGTGTTGGGATTTGCAACAACAGCAAGTGTACATCTAAAGTAAGATTACGTTACTAAGAAATTATTTAGATTAGCAGTGGCATACTTGGAGAGGTCGATCCTTTGTGAGCCTTTAAAAAAATTTTATTCGACTTTTCATCAAGAATTTTTACTCTATTAATTCTAAGCGATTTTATGAGTTTATTTTTAAGATATTTCAAAATTTTATCAGAAAAACAAAGATCCACGCCGGGGTTATCACCTAGCTTATCTGGTAGCAAAGCAGATCCAAATATTTCATAAAAATACATTTTGACTATATTCTGTGGGAATGTGGTTATTTTAGAAACAGATGCAGATAATGAGATGATTGAACATTGGTTTCCAAGAATTATTAATAATGAACATAAAATGATGATATAGTGACAGGACATAAATAAGGCAGCGTCTAGAGAATGGTATGAGAAAGAACGAGTACTGGTCAGAGATACTCTGCAGCTAAAACAGAAAAAGTTATACGGACATTGGAAACATCTGAACAAGGGCAGTTTCGAATAGAGCAAGAGGGTATACGAGCTTCTACGTCAAAGACAAGAAAAAAATTGAGTCCAAAGTATCCAGTGATTTCCCAGTTGGTGAAGATGGTCATCATTTTAATCTGAGTGTAACGTGAAATTATAGACTAGGCACAGTGGAAGCGTCTAATGTGAATGTGGACACAGAAAAATATACCTTTATGTTTAAAAAACAATTTTATTTAGTTAAATAAATTAATTAATGAAAATTACTCGGAAAGAGACAAATTACTAGTATTAAAGGAACTTGGGAGTCCGCACAATTAACGTTAATTACCACAAACATATCTCTCGAGTAAGGGTAGGAAATTCTACTAACACGTAGAAAATTCGACCTGAAGAAAGTAACAATGAAATTATAGGGGATGATTATGTAAATTCTAAAAAGTTTACATGTAATATCAGTTCACGCGGGTTAATGGTGGAATCGAGTGGTTTAAACTTTCGAGGGCCGAAATCCGCTGCAAATTGCACATGACCTTCGTCTGGGCTCAAAGGACTGGTAAAGGCTGCCTTCCTATTACCCTTTGCTAAGAATATCTCCCCCTCTTTCTTCCTTTACCGCTCTTTCAAATCCGGCGGCGACGCAATGCGTTTCATTGAAGTATTTGGGCGTTAATAACTAGAAGAGCAAAAGAAAATAAACCACCATTAGTTAATGATCCCCTGCATAAGTCAATAATACTAAAGCTAGGTTAATATCTCTCGGGATAAGAAGCTTAGAGCAAAAATACTACGCTAAATTACAATCGTAGTGAATACTAAATTTATGCTACGCCGCGAGCACATTATTTGAGAAAACATTAGTTTTACGCGCTTGGGAGTCAAATCTTTAAGCCTGAGTGAGAGAGAGCGTAACCAGTAAGCATAGAACTTTGCTTACCTTGAATATGGGATGAACGACCCGAGGAAATCTTCTAATAAGGCCGTGACAGGCCGAGGGAATCTTCTAATAAGGGAATCTTCTAATTGCACTTTTTGCCTTTGTTTCTCTTCTCAATCCGAACACTGCTAACGGTGACCACAGGAGCTTGGCGGCCACGTCTATCACGACGACGACCACCTGGGCTGTTGCATTGATGAAAACAGACTTGTAGAGCAATGGCTGGTCGACTGCGTTGGCTTCAACTGGCTGGAGCAGTCCTTTTTTCGTTGAAATTTTCTTATTATTACGGAGCTGGATCACACGCTGATCAAGTCTTGGCCGCTGCGTAGTCCTCCTAACGAAAAATGTAGAGAAAAAGATACGCTCGTGACAATGAAATATGGGAGCTTCCCGTTGCAAGCAAAAGTCACTGCACACACGATGAACTTTCACGTAATGTTCGCTTGGGGATTTTCCGCAATCGAAGTCTGTCGCCTTCGCCGACGAGTCACTTTTCCTTTCGAACATAGGAACTTTCGAAACTCGTCCGTCCTCGCTCGATTCCCAGCTCTCTCTCCTTTTTTTCATCGCGCTCCCGTTTTCCTTTTTCAAGAGCGCGGCTTTTTATGCGCTCGCCATCTCTTTCCTCCTTGATCGCGCTTGATTGCCAATTGTTAGAGTTAAGCTGAATCATGTCAATGGATGGCGCCACATGTTTTCCGACATTGATTCGTTCGGCTGGGAACATTGGAACACTTGATTGTCGCATCCCTATGTGACACTGAGGCAAGTCAACAAGAGGTTAAATAAAGTCCCGTTATATCACCTAAAATTCCTCTTATTCGGATATTTCTTGGAATGGATAGTTCCTTCGCTCTGTGTTGTATTGATTGAGTTATTCTTTATACAATTTGGAGTTATAATTTAAATTCTTGAGATTGTTCTGTTTACCTACAAGTGTAATTATCACGGGCAACGCCGGGTCCGCTGCTATTTTTTATTTAAATATTTAGTCAGATATATTATGAAGTATACACGGGGTTTCTAAATGGAACGACAATAAGTATCTAGCGTGATCCTTTGCATGATAACAAACTTAAAGTTACTTATGCAAAATGTTCAAAACTCAAATTTTAAGGGTCTGAACATCAAGAGAAGTTTTTTAAAACCTGGCGGAAAACGAAAACGTCATTTTTTTTTTTTTTTTTTTTTAAAGTGTTAGAATTACAATGGCACCCAACCAAGACCTGCATGGTCTATGACCGACGAGTTAAATACAAATACTTCGGCTAGTAGATAATAGGTAATAGGTTAATTAAACAATACAATAATTGAGTAAGGAGATTCCAAAAAATATATATATTAAAAAATTCTAAAAAAAGGAGAAAAAAGTTCAAAAAAGTAAAGTAATTCATCGATTAGAAAAGTAAATTACCAATCAAATGATAACCATTTGAATTGAGACAATCTACCGCAAAGAATACTTAAAAATCATTCAAAAATCAGATAACCAATTAAGTGTAATAATTATTGTCTTGAACAATACAAAGGTAAGTGAAATTACAAACTAATAAGTGAGAAAAACAAACAAATTTCTCATAATTAAGCTAAACTATAAGTGAACGTTGGTATACATAAACCTTTTCAGTAATTTTCGAAATAATTGATATGAAGCCGTAGATCTAATTTCAATGGGCAAAGACGACCATATTTTTAAACCTGTGTAGGATACGCAACGCTGAAGATAACCCCGTTTTGACAACGGCAAACGAATTTCGGAAGCGGTTCTGGTTGAATAATTATGGATATCTTGATTTAAGTTTATGTTGAACGGGGTAGTTATGATTAAATTAGAGTTTATTATTTTATATATGAAAGAAGAGATTTGCAGCTTGAAAATTTGATTGATTGTGAGGATATGCAATTCACCAAATAGATGCGAGTTGGAGGATGAATTCGGCGTATTGGATAAAATTCTCAGAAACCATTTTTGGAGTTTTAAGATACGTTTTAAATCAAAAGCTGTTGGAGAACCCCATAAGATTATGCCATAACATAAGTTTGAATGAATCCATGAATTGTAGAGAAGTAAAAGTATGTTACGGGTAAATAATGAAGTCTAGAGATTATACCTTGTTTTTTATTAAGATTAGATATAAGTTGATCTATATGATGACTCCATGTAAGGTCATGTGAAAGAATTAGACCCAAATATATGATAGAATTCACTGGTTTTAATAAATTATTATCATATTGAACAAACTGATCTTCGGGAATGTCTCTCTTGTTTCGTTGATAAAAAAAACATCAAGTTTGTTTTATCGATATTTACAGTTAGGGAATTTATGTCGTTCCAATGTTTCAAAATCAGAAGAATCGAACTGATAGATGATAAGAGCTCTGTTAAATTAACGTTAGAAAATAATAAAGTAACATCATCAGCGTAAAAAAATGGGAAAAGTTGGCATTAACGCATATGGGAGATCATTAATGAATAAGTTAAATAATAATGGGGATAAAATCGAACCTTGAGGGACACCCCGATTTCTTGATATAGTTGATGAAGACTGGTTCGCATGAGATAAATAGTATTGCCTGTTAGTTAATAAGCTAGATAGCCAAGATAAAGGTGGGCCACGAATGTTATAGAATAATGATAATTTATCAAGTAAGAGAGAAATAGGAATGTTTTCAAATGCTTTAGAGCAATCAACAAAAATCGCCGCAACGAAATGGTTCTTGGCCATTGCGTTAGAAGCAAATTCAATTAATTCAAAACAAGCGGTTTCGACATTTCTCTTAGGAACGAATCCATGTTGATATGGGTTAATAAGATTATTAGAAAAGATAAATTGGGACAGACGAATATAAAATAATTTCTCAAAAATCTTTGCAAAAACCGGGAGTGTGGCAATTGGACGGTAATTAGTATAGGTCTTAGGGTCTCCTTTTTTAGGGTTCCGTACGTCCGAATGAAAAACGGAACCCTTATAGGATCACTCCTGTGTCTGTCTGTCCCGGTGTCACAGCCAATTTACTCCGAATCTACTAGACCGAATAAGTTGAAATTTGGTACACATATGTATTTCTGGAACCCAAACACGGACGTGTAACGTAAATAAATGAATTTTGAATATGAAGATCACTTTTGGGGTGCAAATTAGAAAACTAAAAAAAAAACTTTGCAAACTGTATCGTGTGATATATCAAATGAAAGGGCTTAATGTGAGGGTCTCAAATATATTTCTTTTATAATTTTTAAATAAATAGTTTTAAAATTATTTAAGAAACAAAATGAAAATTGACCATCCCCCCCATTCCCGAATCTACTGGACGATTAAGTTGAAATTTGGTACACATATGTATTTCTGTGACCCAAACAGGACGTGTAACGTAAATAAATAAATTTTGAACATGGGGGTCACTTTTGGGGGGCAAATTAGAAAATTAAAAAAAAAGTTTTGCAAACTGTATCGTGTGATATATCAAATAAAAGGGCTTGTTGTGGGGGTCTCAAATATATTTTTTTATAATTTTAAAATAAATAGTTTTAAGTTATTTAAGAAAAAAAATGGAAATTGACCATTCCCCCCACCTTATCTCCGAAACTACTGAGCCTAAAATTTCGAAAAAAATACAGAAAATAGTTCTTTGCTTATAGATTACTGGAAAACCTATAAGAAGTCTATGGTCTTAAAATAACATGGTAAATCTCTCAATATTGTGCTATCGATCAGTATCTTCAGCTATTCCTGAAACTGAAACTGAAACTGTTTTGTTCAAAACAAAAATTAGAAATTAAAAAAAATATATATATAATGAACGTAAATACATTAGGAATACAAGACAAATGTAAAATAAATGAGTTGTTTTTCAATAATCATCCTGAATGTAAAATGCTAACTTCTCCTGCTCCTTGTCCGTGTCCATAATTGCCATAGTCTTTTAATCCCCTGGTCTGTGCACAGCACGGTCTATAGATATTCATGGTCATTGAGCTCCATTGTTAAAATGAAGCTAAAGTTTCTAGATCCCGGTAGGGCAGGAACTCTATTGAAAAGTGGCGCTGCATGTATAATCTGCCCAACTGCGCCTGCAGCGCCACCCTATCGGCAGAGAGAAACCTTACTTTCGTATTCAGTTTCAATGAAAATCTCTATTGCAGGTTGCGGTCGGAAATAGTGCGATCTATGCGGCACCTGGCGCGATCTGTTTTCCTATGCGGCACCTCTAAACAATGGAAAATGGCCGAAGCTCGATGACCATGAATATCTATAGACCGTGGTACCACGGCCTCCTAGATGCTAGTAGGCCTGAACATGATGTCAATAATGTATTGTTAAAGCACTAAGATTGTGACGTTGAACTAACTTCTGTAATAGCACCACCAGTTTGACATAACAATGTTTTATCTTTTCCATGTTCAGGCCTGGTAGTTTCTAGAAGGCCATGGTAGTGCACAGGCATTGAAATCCATTGTTTTAGTCCAACAATTGGATTGCTGTTTTTACTGAAGAGTCGTTTTTTGCCCCCTCTCTTGAATGAATTTGGCTACAGCTCAAACTTAACAATGCATTCTAACGATCGCACAACGTAACAAAACTGTCAGGTAATGTTACATATTTGTTGCTGAACACGTAATAGTAGCTGACAGTTTTGTTCTATACAAAAGCCTTGCTCCGAATTCTATTGTTGTAACTTGAAGCAAATTGGGAAGCTCCATGCCCAGAACTATCATGGCCGAAAGTGAGTGAAGTTGATGCAAAACACATGGCTAAACACGAGAGTAGCTGATTAATAATTCTTTCACACGCTTTTCACGGAGTGATAAGTTTATCTTTTCGTTTACTTTGTATTTGAAGTCTTTTATTATATTTTATAAACAATTTTTCGATCATGGTTTTAATTTCAATTTCGTTTCGATTGTCTTTCAGTTACGTATTTTCATTTTAGTTACGTATTTTTGATTTATTTTTGTGGAAAATGATTCCTGAATCTTTTTCTTGTCTATTTGTATGTACAGTTGTACGCAGTTTAACTTTGAGGAATTCCTCAGGCCCAAAATCTTCAAAAACAAAGCAGCCAGACAGCTAATTACTCCACGGCTCACTCTTGCCCAGAACTGTCATGGCTCAATTTGCTTCACTTTCTGCCGCTGTTAACAATAGGATTCGGAGTCTATCTTTGGCTAAGGTCAAAAACTCTCACCGGTGAGAAGAGTTAGCATTTGGTCGGTCAGAAATCCCAGTGAGAAAACTTTGACCTCATTTTAACGCGGTCAGAAACGCCAGTTAGTACTGCCATAATAGTAAAAAATCTCTTTTACTATTATGGTGCTGCTATGCCTAACCGGTTAGTCTAATTGTCCTCGTCGAGAAAAAAGACGGTTAGCCCAGTGAGAAATTACGTCATCATTCTCTCATCGGTGAGGATTTTTGACCACAGTCTTTAATATATGTCATTGGTCTTTAGATATTCATGGTCATCGAGCTTCATTGTTTAAATGAAGCTAAAGTTTCTAACTCTCAGTAGGGTGGGAACTCTATTGAAAAGTGGCACTGCATGTACAATCGGCCCAAAGACGCCTGCAGCGCCGCCCTATCGACAGACAGAAACTTTACTTTCATTTTCAGTTTCAATGAAAAACCTCTATCGCAGGTCACGGTCGGCCCTGGTGCGATCTATGCGGCACCAGGCGCGATCTGTTTTCCTTAGCTTCTCGAAACAATGGAAAATAGCCGAAGCTCGTTGACCATGAATATCTATAGACCGTGCTCTTCAGTAAATACAGCAATCCAATTGTTGGACTAAAACAATGGAAATTGGTGCCAGTGCACAGACAACACCACCTAGACAGAAGGCCTGCGCACAGAAACGTCATACATTGTTACATCACAAGAAAGTAGCTATTGTTAATCGTATTTCTACCAATAATAAGCCCTAAATTTGGCCGTTTGATGATGACGTAGCAATATATACAGTTTCTGTGCGCAGGCCTTCTGTCTAGGTGGTGTTGATACAGACCAGGGGATTATAAGACTATGAAAGTGCCGAGCAATCCAACCTTTATTGTTTCCAACAAATGAAAAAACATTGTTAAATTTCGAGAAAATACTGATGCCATAGTTTTTTACCGTAGCCAACGAGAAAGACAGGCCTGGGCCAACACCTTCTAGACACAAGGCCTCGGCACGGAAGACTAACGTCAAACAGTAGGCAGCAAGGCCAGCTTTAAATACAGGCC
>JAHWFO010065173.1:335853-347582 GCA_023313115.1 Rhysida immarginata
TAAAAAAAAAAACACATGGTAGATAACATATTCATCGTACGGAACCCTCTCCACGCGAGTTCGACTCGCACTTGTCCATTTATTATGAATAGGATAAATTCTAGCCAATTTTAAATTAGAAGGATAAGTACCACAAGATATTGAATAATTAAATATATAAGAAAGCGGAAAGCTAACGTTTGTTTAGAAAAAAATAATAATATCTGAACGAATTCCTAGAGGATCAGGTATGGGAGAAGACTTGGTTTGAGAAATAATTTTAATAACTTCATTTGGGGTAGTAGGTGTAGCAAAAAAAGAAGTAGAATTATTAGGAAAACAGTAAGGGTAATTATTTTTGGCTGTTAGTGAAGAAACAGATTCGGACGAAGAAGGAAGAAGAGCTGCAAGAAAATCAGTTAATGTCGAAGGATTGAGCGGGGTCGACTGTGAAAAAGGGGAGTGGTATGATTTAGAAGTTTTAGTTATCTTGTTTAATTCGCACCATTTATTTTTACTAGAGTATAAGCGAACAATTTAATCTCAACAATTGCCACAGTTTTCTCGTGGCATAGCGCAGTTCATTATGTGAAGTGTTGGTGCAAGAAAGTTCATAAATGACGTAAAGACGCAATTTAAATTTTGAGTTTTCGACATTTTCGATAAAGAACTTTTTGCTTCTATTTATGCATGGAATCACACTATGTACTTATTGTCCCAAGGCTTGAGCGGCTACTGGGTGCGTCGGCAGGTGGCGGATAGCCGAATATCCTGAGCTACTTACTTAGGACATCCCCGAATACCAAATAAGGGGACGCAGACCAACTCCCGAACCCAAGGTGTTATGCGACCCGTGCTGAAGGGTGGATGGCACTTCGGTTATAGTGTCTCTAACGGAGCCTCCTGTCTACCTGGCGACACTCAGGAGTAAGTAGCCTTGTCCCGGCATGCAGGCACTCCCGGGACGGACCGTCTATCCTGCATTTATTACTCCAGTTTATGGATTGTAATAAAAAAAAAAACCCTACCTGTAGACCCTGCGGGGAAACAGGATTTTACAGGTGACACTGATAAGGTTGTAATGACCTCAGTTGTGTCACCTGACGTTGATAAATTTGCTACTCCCAAACCTGAGGCGCCACCTGCTGCAGAGCGGGAGACCTCGGGTGAGGGTAGTGGCGAATTTTTATCTAAATCGCTTTCTAGAGCGGCTAAACGCCAGCTATCTAGGAAGAAAAAGTTGGAGGGCACTAAGGCAGCAATGCCTAAGGCCGGCCCTCTGTCATCTGTTAGGGAGGTGCATACCCCGACCAAAAGACCCAGGTCTAAGAGTAAACACTCCTTCATCAGATGATAAGAAGCTTCACAAAAAACCCAAATCTGGGAACTTCAGTGAACCTCTCACAACAACAAAAATGGCAGTAGTTCTGGAAGGCTATCCAGACAAGCAGCTCAATGAGCAGCAGTTGGAGGCCTTCCAAGAGCTACTGATGAACCATATGGAGGACATGCTCTCTGGCACTGGACCCCAATTCAAATACTGTCGTCTGGAGGCCGGAGCTATTATTTTACTCTGCGCCGACCAGAACACAGTTGATTGGCTGACTTCTACAGTCAACCGTTTTACCCCCTGGGATGGACAGGTTCTCTTGTTTGGTGAGGCGAAGACAATCGTCAAAACCACCAAGATTATCTTGAAACTCCCAGCGATTTTCAAGAAGTATTCTGGCATGGATATCCTGAAAAGGATAGACATTCAGAATAAGGACATATCGTCCACGCAATGGAATATCCTTAACCTCAAACTTGAGGATCAAGGTGCAACCATGGTGCTATCTATCCCAGAACTGGATGCGAAGATTTTGAGTAACAGAAAATGGCTTTTGTACATTGGACTGTCTCAAATCCAAGCAAAAGTTCTAGGGAAACCTCCTGATAAGACATCATCTAATGCTGAAGTGCTTGCAAGCAAATCTTCAGCATAAGAAATTGGCTGTTGCCAACCTCAGCAATACCTTTTTAGCCGAGGACATACAGATCGCTCTGATTCAGGAGCCCTGGATTTATAAGGGCGGAATCAGAGGCTTGTCCAACTGTGGAGGTAAATTAATTTATGATTTTAATTGTTCTTCTCCCCGTGCTTGTCTGTTGATCAAAAACAGTATTAACGCACTTCCTATGTATCACTTATGTTCTAGAGATCTAGCAGTGGCGACAATTACTCTTCGTCTGAACGGTTTGGATCGTGACATAATATTTGTCTCGGCCTACCTTCCATACGAAGAAACCTCTCCCATCAATGATGACATCAGGAAGATATGGGAAACTTCGACTTCTCAGAAGGTAGCGATCATCTTTGGATGTGATGCCAATGCTCATCATACCTTGTGGGGCAGTACCGACACCAATCTCAGAGGTAAACTCCTTTTCGATTTTATCCTAGAGAATAATTTAGATTTATTTAACCAGGGTAATAGACCAACCTTCATTACTGCGGTAAGAAGGGAGGTTATTGATGTTACCTTCGGCTCTTCCATTTTGAGGAAATGGATTAGAAGATGGTATGTAGATGAGAAACCATCTATGGCTGATCATCAGCATATCCGATTTTCTTTTATCACTAGTATAGACTGGGATAGAACGTTTAGGGAACCTAAACGGACTAATTGGATTCAATATCGCGAGGACGTTCGTTCTGCGATTTCCGGTCTTCCGACTAGAATTAATGATACTGTTGACCTAGAACTGCGCGTTAATGGGCTGCAGCAGGCCTTGGTACAATCGTATCATAACAACTGTCCCTTGTTGAGGAAGAAATGTAAATCCCACAATGTTTGGTGGAATCATGATCTCTCTCAACAGAGACAAAGAATAAGGAAAATTTTTAAGAAAGCTAAGAAGACCAACGAGTGGTTAGTGTATTAAAATGCCCTCGCTGATTACAACAAAGCAGTTCGATCTGCTAAACGTACATCGTGGAGGAAATTCTGTGAATCAGTCCAAAATACTGTGGAAGGAGCTAGACTCTACAAACTCTTGAGAAACGACAAACCTAATATGGTTGGTACTCTCAAGAAATCAAATGGTGAATTCACCAGGAACAGTAAAGAAGTCCTTGAGACTCTAATCATGACTCACTTCCCAGGTGCTGAGCTCATCGATCCGCCGGACTTGGAGTGTCTTGACTCCTTCGTTAGGACATCGCGGATTGGATGGGCTGCAGCTGGTGAGGTGATCACCCGCAGTAGGGTCATGTGGGCTATTAAATCCTTTGACCCCTACAAATCACCTGGACCGGATGGGATCACCCCAGTACTTCTTCAGCAGGTATCGGATGTGATCTCACCGATCCTATGTTCAAT
Source organism: Rhysida immarginata (assembly GCA_023313115.1). Classification (NCBI taxonomy): domain Eukaryota; kingdom Metazoa; phylum Arthropoda; class Chilopoda; order Scolopendromorpha; family Scolopendridae; genus Rhysida; species Rhysida immarginata. Next base: position 339,195 of record JAHWFO010065173.1, read on the forward strand.
CTTCAGAGCTAGTTTAGCTCTAGGGTACATCCCAAATCTCTGGAGGCAGGTCAAAGTGATTTTCATATCAAAACCAGGTAAGAGTCGCTACGACCTAGCCAAGAGTTATCGACCCATCAGTTTGTCTTCTTTCATGCTTAAATGCCTTGAGAAGATCATTGATAGGCGAATTCGTGAAGTTTTTGGGACTTATGGACCCTTTCACGCTAACCAATTTGCCTATCAGGCTGGCAAATCTACAGAGGTAGCCTTACACCATTTAGTGGTAAGGATCGAGAAAACTCTGGAGTATAAAGAGTTTGCTCTAGTTGTATTTCTCGATATTGAGGGAGCGTTTGATAACACTTCCTACGACTCCATTGCTAAAGCTTTAACTGCTAAAGCAATTTCTCCACTAATCTGTAATTGGATTCAGGTCCTTTTAGCGGATAGAGTCATTATATCTGATTTGTTGGGGGAGAGAATTGTTGCTCGTCCCTCCAGGGGCTGTCTGCAGGGTGGCATTCTTTCCCCCCCTGCTCTGGAACCTGGTTGTGGACGACCTCATTTCCTTCCTTAACAATCAAGGTATTTATGCCCAGGGTTACGCAGATGATATTCTCATCTACGTTTCTGGAATCGACAAACGCACCATTTTAGATCTTGTACAAATGGCTTTGTACAAAGTTCAGTCATGGTGTTCTGAGCGGAATTTAAGAGTTAATCCCTCAAAGACCACTCTAGTTCCTTTTACAGGTCGTAGAGAAACCATTTCCAATGATCTCATACCGACTTTGTTTGGCGAGAAAATCATTGTCAGGAATGAAGTCAAATACCTAGGGGTTATCCTCGATAGTAAGTTGACTTGGAACCAACATCTGGATTATAAAATTAATCAAGTTAAAGTTGGACTTTACCGTTGTCGAGCCCTTGGTAAATCATGGGGTCTTACTCCCAAGTTGATTTACTGGCTATACGTCACGGCGATCAGACCTATTCTGACATATTGCGCACTAATTTGGTGGCGTAAGTCTGAACAACTGACCGTTAGAACCAAACTGGCCTCTCTTCAAAGATTGGCGTGTTTGAGTATAACGGGTGCTGTCTCTACTACGCCAACCAAGGCTTTAGAAATTATTTTATCTCTGACTCCACTTGATATTTTTATCAAAGGCGTAGCCAGGAAAAGTTCTTACAGACTGAGTAATCAAGGACTATGGGTGGACTTCCCTGGGGCGAAGTCTCACACCTTCATTAGCCAGATTTTTACCAGTCACATTCTTCAGATGCCTTCTGATATTGCAATTACTCAGGGCCTTCCTGAGCCCTCGAGCAAGGTCATTATTGACCCCGTGGTAGAGCCAGATGGGTCTTTGCAAATTCCCAAGGGTGGCATCATTTGGTATACTGATGGCTCTCGTCATCACGGCCTCTCGGGCCTGGGCGTTTATTGTGGCAGTCCCAAAACCCTCCGTTTTCGTCGATTGGGTTCTTGGGTTACCGTCTTTCAGGCTGAATTACTGGCCATTATTTACTGTCTGCAGATGTGCATGAATAAACTCTATGTACATCGCCGTATTTTTATACTTAGTGACAGTCAAGCGGCCTTTAAGGCTATCAAGTCCTATAGGGTTAATTCCAAACTTATATTGGAATGTCGACAGCTCCTACAGGACCTTTCTTTACACAATAGTGTTACTTTGCAATGGGTTCCTGGACACAAAGGTGTTGTTGGTAATGAAGTGGCTGATATCTTAGCCAAACAGGGTGCCAAGTTTACTTTTACTGGCCCTGAACCTTTCTGCGGTATTTCTAAATAAACTGCAGTCAGGGAGATAAATATTATCTCTCATCAAGAAATGATGGATAGGTAGGATCATACCACTGATCAAACACATGCCAGACTCATGATTAAGAGATCCTCTCTTAGTCTAACATCAGGCATTCTACAACTTAATAGAAACAAAATACAGATTATCATTGGCTTTCTTACAGGTCATGACCTACTCCGTAAACATCTACATAGAATAGGAATCCTTCGGGAAGAACCACTATGTTCGAAATGCGGTTTGGCAGAAGAAACAGCCTACCACATTCTATTTGATTGTGTCGCTTTGACACATCTTCGTCACTTCACGGTTGGTTTAACTCTTCTTGAAGATATCCACTTGGACCCCGTGGGCAGCTTGACTCGCTTTTTAAGTCGGTCCGGCTACCTCTAGGTGATCTTAGCTCTACTTTGGGTATGGCGCAATATTCCTTAGAGGAATAAGTGCCTTTGCGGTCAACTGCCTGGCTGTTGACTGACAGCCCACTTATAAAATAAGATAAGATGTACTTATTATCCTTCCATTTACAAACACCCCGTATTGAAAGCGTGGTAACAAATAGCACAACTATAATTCTTGTCTTATCTAGCTAAATCGTGTATTGGCCTAACCAGGAAAGAGGTAGAACTGGAGACGAAGCTAGTAACTGTTCCAATGCTAAATCGATGAAGTCAAAAAGCGCGACCAAACACTATAATGTATGGTTCGGAAACTGAAGGCATCCTCCCCACATCTGTGCCAGGCAGCGGCACCCTCTCCTGTGTGCTCTTCTATTGCATCAGTTGCTTCGAATTGTTTATTTATTTATTTATTTATTTATTTATTTATTTATTTATTTATCATTAATTGTTTATTATTAATTAATTATTGTTAAGTATGTATTCTTGTGTTTCATAGACGGTTATTTCACGTTTATTAAAAAATTTTTGTTCTTTTATTTTGCATAAAACCTAATGAACTAATGAATGAAAAAAAAGCAAAAATAAAACTAAAACTTCAGTTAAAATTAAAAACAGGGATGGAAGAAGTTGGATGCTAAAAACTAAATGCATTACCAATCGAAGCTCGTTGGTGCTCTAACCAGGACTGCAAACCCTAACCAAAACTCCGTCGCTTCCCAAAGATGAACTGCTTCACCCCATTCTCTTCATTCGATTTTTCAGCCCAGCAACAAAGGTCACACTTTACAATAATGACATTCCACTGCCTGAGGCAGAACTACTGTTGCAACTGGAAAACTCTTCCAACAATGCTTCATTGTATTTTAATATCTTAAAGGATTATTTTTTTATACATTTACTTAACCGATTTTTAATTTCTCTTGTTTTTTTATCTGGAAAGAGATGTATGTACGTAGTAGCTGGTATTCCTTACTCTAACGTGCATCTCGGCATACATTAACGACCAAGTGACCTACAATGTGACCACGAGGTTTTGTTTATTCAGTTGCTGAACAATTTAGTACCGCTGTTATTGTTTTGATTTCAACAAATCAGCGGAGCTTCACTTCTCATTCAATCTCTTCCCTGGCCTAGAGTTTTGCTTTCAGTATTTAGAATAAAGACTAATGACTCCTAGTGTATTGGAATAAACTCGTTTCCATTACAACAACTCAGTCAACCGAAATGCGCAAGACCGTCAGGAGTTTAAGGCATTCGAGCATAAAAACGAAGGCAATAGTTTTCTAACGAAGCCTTTCGTTGTTAGGGTTAGAAAAGGTTGCTAAAGAAGCCACTGAAATATGAAGTTCAGAATGAAAAAACTACCCGAGAAGTTACATGGAGAGACCAGAAAATCTTTCTATAAATATAAAGAAGGATGATTGTTTGTGGGTTTATGGGTGGGTTTGTGGGTTTGTTTCTTATACAAATTTACAGTAACTGCAGTATGGTCTAATTTGCTAGTAATGAGAACAATAAAAGGAGAACTGAGAATTAGCAGATGGTAGAAGTATTTAATGAGAACCTACGCGTTTCGAATAAACTTCATCATCAAGGTAGGATACAACTACGATTGTGAGGTTGACAACCTTGGCGTGGAAGGAAAACTTGGAGTTTCGTGTGGGGATCGTCGTGGGGGTAGTAAGGCGTTCGATTTTCCGTTGCATACAAGCTTTCTTAGAAGCTTTTTCTTCCGATTCTTATTGAGGTTATCACGGATCGTCGTGAATAATTCTGTGTTGATATGCTGAGCGAGTTCAAGGTGTAATTGTAAAAGTATGGAACTAAGGCATACCTTTTTCTTCTGTAGGAATCGAATTTCAATGATTCGCTTCTTTTCCGCATATCTATTGGTGCGTCTAGCCGCCGTGGACTTGTCCTTGATCTTGATAATGGCGTAGTTGTATCCTACCCTGATGATAAAGTTTATTCGAAACGCGCAGGTTCTCATTAAATACTTCTACCATTTGCTAATTCTCAAATTTACAGTTTTATTCCGATCTTGATGAAGTTAGCATACTTGACCTTCAAAGCATAAGAGCATATAAGCTAAAACAGAAAAGGCTATACAGGCATTGGAAACATCTGGACAACGGAAGTTTCGAATAAGGCAAGAGGGTATACAAGCTTCTATGTCAAGGGCATAAAAAATTGGGGGTAAAGAATCCAGTAATGTTCCCCGGTGGGGAAGATGGATAGCATTTTAATCAGAAGTAAGTCAAAAAGAAGTTAAATACAGTTCCGTAATATCACCTAGAATTCCTGTTTTTCGGATTTTTCTTAGAATGGATGTTGCATTGATTGAGTTATTATTTAACCAACTTCTTGAGATTGTTCTGTTTACTTATAAATGTGATTATCCCTGGCAATGCCGGGTCCTCTGCTAGTTATCTATATATTCCAACATATGAGAACCTTTTAATTTGTAACCATTCGTGTATAATGAAATGACCAATTGTTGAAGCGTGCAAGGGTCTAACATTTCATCAAAATCTATTACTAAAACGTTTCAACGTAAGCATCTACTGTCGAAGCGAGCAATTATCCACAATGTATTGATAACAGTATGCCTAACAGAAAGAATTACATGCGATATCTTAGCATTGAAAGTTTCTAATGGAATCATAAAGGTATAGCTAAAATACTTACCATTGAACCAATTTCGGCTATCATTAACTTTTCGTTATATTCATTGATGACACGTCTTTCCAAGTGGTTTGATATATAACATCTCATAGCTTAGCATGAAAGTTCCAATAGAACATAATAGTTTCAATAAACCACGTACCTTTATACTAATTTCGACTATCAACAACTTTACGTTATAGTCATTTATTACAAGTCATTCCAAGATGTTGTCATTCATTACAAGTCATTCATTACATGTTCCAATAGACCATCATGGTTCCACTAACCACACACCATAGACCGATTTCGACTGTCATTAATGTTACGTTATATTCATTCATTACACGTCATTCCAAGCTGTTTGATATAATACATGGCATACTATTGAATCAGTTTTGACTGATTTTGACCTAGATGGAAGGCCATCACGTGTCTTCACTTAATTTGCAAGCCTTTTCTCTACCTTAGTATGGAATGCCAAAGAGAGAACCGCATTGATTAGTGCACAGGCTGTCTTTACATAGTATTGTATAATGAATAACGTGGTTCCCTCTGTTATTTGTGACCTTTTGAACCAGAAGTTATAGAGATCGGGCATACTGGGCGCGCGACATCTGTGGAGCATAAAACGAAACTACTTGAGGAGCGATTCTCCACACATGCTTGTAACTACTCATAGCTGCTTTTGTTTAATTATGGCAAAAATTAATAAAATATGGGTTCCAGTGTGTGAATTTTGAATTTATGAGACCTGCTGTAAAAAAGAAAGGCTGCCACAATTAGCAGAAAGCAGACAAATTTGTGATATTGGAGAAGAAGGTTGTGTTTCTTTTACACAAATAATTGCATCTGTTATCCCGCAAACAAATTTACTTAAACTCCATACAAAGTGCATTTGGAGATAAGTTACATTAATACAATATGGAAATCAGCTGTATTGTTTTTCATGATAGTTCTAAATTCCATATACATAAATCGGCCTCGGTGGCTTAGTGGTTGCGTGTTTGCGATCGAGGACGCGGGTTCGAGCCCGGTCGAGGACGACGAGAATTTTTCTAGGGAAAATCCTGAGATCACGCACTTCTTTGGAAGGGAATCAAACCGTTGGTCCTATGTAGTCGTTTGCCGGCTGCACGTTAAAGAATCCTTGCGAGGCAAAATTTGCGGCCGTCCTGATATGACCATAATAATTGAAAAGGACGTCAATACCAATCAAACCAAACTAAAACATATACATAAGGTAAACAAAATATAGGGTGTAAATAAATTATTGTCGGGGTTTATGTACCTTATAACTTTTGAATAAAAAATAAGATGAAAAAAATTATTACATATTCGCAAAGTACAACTCAAAGAATTTTAATAATTATTTAAGTAAACTTAAATAATTTCCACATGGCTGAGTATCGCAGCACGTAAATTACAAGTACATAGGGAGGATTTGTTGCTTCTCTTGAAACTGTCCCTGCAATAAAATGATCACTGCATATTCTGGAATGCTAAAAATAAAATAGCATTTGAAATTTGTTAGGTAGGTTTGCATAGATTTGTAAATTCCTTGTTATTTAAACAATGAGCATGTATAAACACTTAATTTGATATAGAAACGAATAATACGAACTTGGGAAGAGCAGCAATCCATAATGATCGCTGTTCCTTGAAGTATTTTTCTTTTGGAAAAGGGAAAATTTTTTCTCTGGACATTTGCATTTTGTATTAAAACACCCAACAATACAGCAATTCACACCGGATTTCATTTTTGTACTTTGCTATACACGTAGAAATTTACAAACACAACATTCACGCTATAGAACGAAGACTACTAATGATGGGGATCGCTTTTCTCTCCTCAAGTAGTTACTCAAAACGGCCACCAGTCGCCGCATCAGTCGAGCTTGCCCGAGCTTTATACACCAATTTTTTCCACCAACGAACTCAAGTCATTCGTTTTACAAAAGTTTTCGAATTACGAAAAATGAAGTCAAAAATTTGGAGGCGTTTGGCACAGACAGACGCACATTGTGAAAACTTAAGTACCTATCGATCCTAATAAATATAATTTATTAGAAAACCCTTGAAAACGAAAAAAATTATTATTTCTATCTTGTTGAAATTCCAAAAACTCAAGACAGATGATTAAAGTATCATGTCCAGAAATAACGGAAGTGATTGTGTTTCCAATGAACTACGGCAGATCTCTCCACGTGTTGCGTTTTCTCTCAAACAATGATAGGTTCATGAAATCGTCAACAGAAGTCGATGTCTTCAATTGAGTTTCTCTCCTTAAGTACTTCCGGGTAGGGCAACAAAAATTTGCGACGATAGGAGGTAGTATTTGGCTTTGAACTTCCAACTTATAACTGCATTAAACAAACGTTGGAAACCTTTCCAGCTAATAATTGTTCATCTCTCCAGTGAAGGATTTCTTTTTCGCACAATAAATAGAAAAGTAGCTTATGGTGGCCGAATCAGTTTGTTCAGACGTCCATCCATCTGTCTGTGGACACAATTCCAACAATGCATTGCGTTCGAATGGGGAGCGTGCGTATAGTGAATTGCTGGAAGAGACGAATTAGCCTTGTACTGGGTAAAACGCGTGCCGGGCAAATCGTTACGGCGCCGCACGTGCTCTAAACGTTGAGATGTGCGCGTGCAGGATTCACGTGATTGACGATTATAGAAAGGGGATATCAGTGCCTAAACCAAAAGAATTTCTTTATTCGTAGGGAGCTTATTATTTATTAAGATAACTTGAAATCGAATTAACTTTTTCACACTTTGTTTTCACCATTCCATTAATATGAGACAGAGCACGAACAAGTCTGAAGGTGAGATACCCGGAATATGTACAATAGCACGTGCTCTAATGGGACTATTATGATACCCCCTTAACAACAATTTTCAATGACCAGATATGCTATATAATATATCTAACAACTCGTAAGGACGTATCATGAACGAATATAAAGAATACTTAATGATGGCCGAAATTATGTTTACAAGTACTTGTTTTAATGATACCATATGTCACCTTTAGAACGTTCAAAGCTACGATATAGCATGTTCTATATCAAACAGTCCATAGCGATGTGTCATGAATAAAAATAGTAATTGATTAATAACTGTTGGAATTGGTTTAGTTCTACGTGTTCTAGTGGTACCTTATGGTACTGTTGAAACTTTCCATTTTAAGACATGGCATATAATATATCAAACCACTCGTAACAACGTGTCATGAGTGATATAAGAGTAAATAATGAAAGTGGTAATTCGTTTAGTAGTACGAGTCCTAATCGTACCATTTTTTTACCATTGGAACGTTCAATTCTAAGCTATGGCATGGTATATATCAAATAATTCGTAACGAAGAGCTATGAATGAAAATAATGAGTAATTAATGATAGTTGTAATTAGTTTAGTAGTACGTATCCTGATCGTACCACATGGTACAGTTAGAACTTTCACTGCTAAGATATGGCATGTAATATATCAAACAAGTCGTAACGAAGAGC
>JAHWFO010065174.1:0-125401 GCA_023313115.1 Rhysida immarginata
GTTCGCAGCGCCGCCCTGGTGAACAAAAGACTTGTGGCGCCAATGAGTTTCTACCTCTGGGTATATTTATCTATCTCTACGCTTTGAACCAATGACAGAAGGCGACACAACGACGTTTGGCTTACGCTACAGCTTACCCAAGCTGCCGCCTTGAAATGTTGAAGAATACCAATCAGGTTCAAACGAAGTTAAAATTTCAAGCCTCACTTGCAAAAGAGCGAGTTAAGCAGCTGTTGGTGACCTATGACCCGTATATGACCTTACGTCACGGTCATATTTCATTCCAAGCAAGACCATGGCGACTAAACAACAGCGTGCTTGCTGGTCTCCTTCACGAAAGTTTCGTGTGATAACCAATAATGCTTTCGAAAATTAACCTCGTCAAGTTGTACAAGGTAGATAATCTTTTTTTCTTATTAGATTCATCGTTTGCGACGAATGAATTTGTTTAGAAACAAAACTTTTTCCAAAGTAAGATGAGAGTGCACATTGTCCTCCATGTTGTTTTTCTTTGGCCGGAGTGGCTGGAGATAAACTGCGCATGCGCATCGGTCTAAGATCGACTTAAGTGGCCGTAGGAAGCAACTTAAGGCTGTTTCACATTACCACTTTTGCGAACGAAAATCGGACGACAAAATATAAGCCGAATTTCGGACGGCAGAAATCTCGTTGGCACACGACAACCGTCTACGAATCAGGCGTCCGAAATTCGCAGGTTGGTTTCACATTGACAGCACTGTCGGCATGCGCAAAGAAAATAAACATGTCTGCCATGTCTGTCAGGTATCGTGATTATCGATCATCATCATAATTAATTTTAAGAAAGAAACGTTTATTGTTTGCAAGGCGGTGCATTCTGCTACGCAGGCAAAGAATATTAACATTTTTAAAAGCATACTGTTGTTCAGCGAAATAATATGGAGCTATTTTAGTTAACTTCATTAATTTAATTAATCTCAACAATTAGACATTTTATAAACATAACTCATTTTCAGTATCTCTTTTATAACTGCAAACATTCCATCCGAGAAAAACACTGAACAATGATAGACAGACAACAATATTCTTCTTCCTCGAGCATACGTAAACAATAGCTCTAAACGTCATTTTTGATTGGCTCTCGCATATGGTGGAATCGGTACGATGCGAAAAATATCTAATCGAACTGAACGCATGATTTTCGCATCGCATGCACCAGGCAACCTACAATCGGTCGTTTCGCATGTAATGTGAAAGCTACATCGGGTTGCGAAAATGCCGTCCGATATTTTTTCGTCCGATTTTCGTTCGCAAAGGTGGTAATGTGAAACAGCCTTTAAACTCATCGGCATTTAACTACGTGGTGAATACGAGTTATGCTTAAACTCGAGTTTAAACTCGTTTTAAAACGTAACGGAGCTGTGCAACTGTGATAAGGCCCTAAGATGACTAGGATTCATCGGTTTTGTCGTGGTTACTTTTTTTTTTGCTGTGTGTTGTCCATAGATTGTTTATGCGAGGCAAAACCAATGATGTCAACAACAATAAAGATTGGCTCGAGCTTTTTATGAGCGCGATAACACAGGCACATATCTAAAGAATTGCCTGGGAAAGTCCACACTTATCTTCGTGCACCTATGTCTGGTAGCCATTCAGTAAAGTAAAAGAAAATATTTTTGAACATTAAAAAAAGCTGAAAATAATTTTTTAGCTCTCATGGAATTATAGGGACTATCTTTGGCAGTAGAATTTCAACATAAAGTTATTAAAATAAATATCTTAAATGTATTCTTAATGCAATGATGTCAGCAACAATAAAGACTTCATTATTCATTATTGTTGTTGACATCATCAGTTTGAACCACGGTCTATAGATATTCATGGTCATCGAGCTTCGGCCATTTTCCTTTGTTTCGAGAAGCTAAAGAAAACAGATCGCGCCAGGTGCCGCATAGATCGCACCAGGGCCGACCGTGATCTGCGATAGAGGTTTTTCATTGAAACTGAAAATGAAAGTAAAATTTCTGTCTGTCGATAGGGCGGCGCTGCAGGCGTTTTTGGGCCGATTGTACACGCAGCGCCACTTTTCAATAGAGTTCCCGCCCTATTAGGAGCTAGAAACTTTAGCTTCAATTTAACAATGGAGCTCGATGACCATTTTCCATTGTTTCGAGAAGCTAGGGAAAACAGATCGCGCTAGGTGCCGCATAGATCGCACTGAGGCCGACCGCAACCTGTCGTAGCGATTTTCATTGAAACTGAATATGAGAATATGAAAGTAAATTTTCTATTTGCCGATAGGGCGGCGCTGCAGGTGCAATAGGCCGATTGTACATGCAGCGCCACTTTTCAATAGAGTTCCCGCCCTACCGGGAGCTAGAAACTTTAGCTTCATTTTAACAATGGAGCTCGATGACCATGAATATTTATAGACCGTGGTTTGAACGTCCACAGTATTCATCGAGAACTATGCCTGGTGCTTATCATTTTCTTAGACACGTTTGAATAGCTAAGTGCTGTGCTCATAGATGGGTCGATCGAGTCTTTATTGTTGTTGACATCATTGGGCAAAACTTGTCTACATCGCCCTCCTCCCTCCCAGGATACTACTAATACTAAAGCTCTAGATAACCAATACCAAAGCTCTCTGTTTAACTACTACATGGTACCCCCCCCCCTCCCCACACAAAGAAAGCTAATTAAAGGACGACTTACCCGAAAGCATAGAAAAGCTAAAAGATCTTCTCTACATTGAGAAAAAGGTAACCAAACATTTTTAAATGAGCATATAAACTGCGATATTATTTAAGTAATTTCATTTGGGTTTAAGTTCATTCATTTTTTTTTTTCGTTGAACAAAAAGCACGGATGAACAAGAAAGAGCTGATATACAGTATAGTAGTCAGAATCAGATAAATCAGTTTCATCCGATTTAATTTCAGATTAATTAAAAAAACACAAAAAATAAAAAAAAACGTTTTATTTTGAATAGTTAAGAAATACATTTTTAATGACATCATTTTTGCTTTAAAATCATAATAATAAATAATTGCTTCAAAATGTTTTCAGTATATAAATAATTTTCATAATTTTTTTTTAAATTAAATACATTTTCTGTTTTTAAAATTTTCTTTGAAACTGATAACAAAATATATAGATAGAAAAAAGTATAAAAAAATCATATGTACAATGGGGAGGCCGTGGCCTGGTGGGCTTTCACTGAAAAGTTAAGCTATATCAGGCACGGCTCGTCACTGGATGGGTGACCATCCGTGATAGCCAATCTTTACCCCCCCCCCCCCCGGCTGCTGCGACCACCATACAGCAGTCGTGAATCCAGGTCCACCCAGGGACCCAACTCGTCGGCCTCTGGCGAATCCAGGTCCACCCAGGGACCCAACTCGTCTGCCTCTGGCCATACCGGCCCTGGATGGACGTATTGGATCCAATTAATTAATTAAAATAAAAAATAAAAATAAATAAAAAATAAATTTCGTAGATTATATAAATAGTTTGGTAATAGTTTTTTTAATTATATAAATATAATTAATTTTGGTAATAGTTTTTTTCTTATAAGATATAAATAAAACTAAACATGAAAATCCCTGTAAACAATTGCAAAAATAAATAAAGGGAAAATATAATATACGCCCGACCTTTTAATTTCTCAAATTTTGATTAATCCATGATTAAACTTTAACATATTGTTTGCATAAAGAGCTAAGCAATGTATTAAATTCATTTCTATTCACTTCAAAACGTCGAATTGAATACGTTCAAATGGAGAGCACAAAAGGAATAAAAACAAGTGACAATAAACAGGCCTTCACAAAACAATGAATGCATAACGCTAATCTGTATGCAATGTTTATTTCATAAAGAATACTGAGGATAAAAATGGATAATTATTTTATAGTCTTAAAACTCAAAAGGATATTCCATATTTTAGGAAAAAAATTCTATATATTAGAACTTTCTTTCTTGTCCCATCCATAAATACCAAGACTAGATTAAACAAAAATGTCTTTCCTTTATTCACCCTACACTGCAAATAGGGAAAAAGAAAGCGAAATAGATAGTTTGATAACAAAATTACTAATTATATTTTAAGATATATGAAATAAAACATGACAGACATATGGGCATTATAAAATTTTACTTCAGATATTCTGTATATAAATAAACTAAAGGTTTTAAAGTTATTTCGGCTATTTCGGCATGACAAGAAGTCAGTATTATTCAGTACATTAAAATTAAAGCTTTATTGAGAATATGATCTGCATTCAAATCTAGATATTTCAACAATGAAAAATTCCTTACGAGATGGATCTTGTTATTTTTTTCTTCAATTTTTAAATTTTTTTCATGTACAGTGTTGTGCATTAAAACTATGGAATTTCGTGTATTGTGAAAAGAAAAAAAGGAGAGACAATTCGACAGCTCTATAAGGAGCTTTTTTTAGAAATCCATAATAATAAAATGTCAATACTAAGGATAATCATTTTTCCAGCCGGTATTTGCCCATGAGGTAATGATTGTTGGTCACAAAATACTTTTAAATCAAAAACAGATATGTAACAAATAACATGAAAACTTAATTATTAGTGTAATACGTATTTAATGATTAACAATTGCAATAATTCACAAAACTTACATAGAAAAATCATCGATATGAGAAAAGGTTATGCAGTATTAAACATTAAACATAGATAATAATTAACTCTTTGATTTCTTTTTTTGTTTTTAATTAGCAATTGCAAACACTGCGCTGGATGAGGATTGTATTACTTTTTTAATATTAAACAGCTGCTTATAATATTCAATCCTTATAAAAATTATTTATTTTGCAATCTTTGACGAAATTAATATTATATGTTATTGAATAATCTACAATAGTGACCAAATCAAAGCTCATGGATAAAAATATTTCATGGCAAATTTTATCTCCGGAAACAACAATTATACTCTGCTAAACAAAAGAAAAACTGGGCGTGTACAATTTGAATTGTTATATATTGTAGCAACAAAATAAACACTTAGGATATTTAATTGGGCACGCCTAGTTTTTCTTTCATTGGACATACAGCGATAATAATAATAAAAATAATAATAATTAATAATAACAATCGACGTCTTTTCCTATTTGCACTCTCTAAAAAACAATGAGATAGTCTTAATTTCTAAAATTACATTTTTAAAAATAACGCCTTCAAATCAGTTTATCAAACAGTTACCATAATAAGTTAATTTTTGTGGAACTTGTTAAACGGCTATGATCAAACGTTTATCAAACAACTGAAATTACCCGAATACTGTCAAATTAAACACAAAACAAGACATACACGCAAAACTTCCTGACCGTACTCTTTCCAGTCAGTGCCAGGAGATTTCAGATGAAAAATTTAATTCATGACTATTTGAGCAGCTGGCGAACAAAACCGGATTGTCCCGAAATTAAAATTTTAATAAAATCCGGGCTAAATCTAAACTTAACGGCAGTTTAGGAAGGGTTTTCGTACAGTTTTGAAAAAAAAAACCATTTACTGGAATCGAAAGACATGACCTTCATGTAGCCTATAGGAAACAAAAAAAAATTCATATCGGGAATCGAGTGGACAACTCCGGTTTGGTTCGCCAGCTCCTCATTTTAGTTTTTACTAATTTGTATTTATTTTAGTAAACACACGCACATAACAAACAGCAACCCTACTTGGTTTTACAGACAATTGCATTAAAGTAGCTTTTAAGTAATTGTACAATTCAAGACCAAAAATATGTCCAATGGGCCTATTCTCGACGTGCCTCCCCCTGAGAAAATAACCCAATAAATAGGAAATTTTACCGGTGGGGAGGGGATAGTGAATTTCCGGCTAAGCCACTGGTTCATATATTCATGTATAAGCAGATTCGTGGCTCTTTATCCCAAAAGATGCATAAGCCAAGGCTTACAGAGTTTGGATTTATTAAACTTGTTAACCTGTTCACTGTGGTAAGTTGCACTAATTGGATTAATGATATTATTATGGGATTGTTGCATATGCCAGTTTCTTCAAGGAAATTACAAAATAAATTAATAGATTTGGAATCAAAATTTCAAAAGAACATTTTCTTTTGGTTAAGTAGACATGCCTCTCTTTATGTTATCGTAGTCTAAATTAAGTTGGTCCAGAATGAGAAACAGAATAAGATTTTGAGAGGTCTTTTGAAAGAAAATCTCTGTCACTATTTGAAAATGTACGATAGATTCTGCCCGGTAGCTAATGAGATATTTTGTTACCTTAGGTCACTTACTTAAAATTGCTTAAGAAGTACCTTTTAGTGATAATAATAAATATTAAATATAATATCAGATATTATAATTGTTTTGGAATGAAGTCTAAAAGTAAAAAGAACAAAAAAACCCCAAAAAAATCGAATAAATGTAAAACGTAAGAAATTTGAAAGAATGAAAAAAAATTCTTAACATTTTTTTCACTGCGTCTGACAACCTGAAAAAGCATGCATTGTCTTTTGAGTTCTAAAACACACATGCACCTACACGCAAACACTTACACACTCACACACACATACATACACAGCCGATCTTCTCAAAATACTTGGGAGAAAAGTTGCAGGCTTGGGCAACTACATGGAAATTCTCCAAATCCAGTATGTAATTTGAATTACACACAAACACATACACTGTGGATAAACTTCACGCAAGTACAAAATAAAAATCCCAATGGGTATCTCAGAGATAGGTATATTCGGAAACTGAAAGGATCATCAGTAAATAGATACGGTTGGGACCATTAAAAGGTATGGGGGAGACAAGCTGGAGACAGATGGGGGTGGAGCCTAATTGAAGAATTTGATAATCATTCATTGTTGCTCATTTCGTGAAACTTAATAGGTGTTTCTTTTTTTTAGCTTTAGTCTGCAATATCAAACAATTAAATTTTAAAAATTGGAAGTAAATCTATTATCAATTGTCTGTAAATAATATCGTTTAAGTAATGGTGAGAATTTTAACTAGGATGTCCATACGTCCATTCTTCATAAGGCTGATCCCTTTTCCTGAAAGATTTTATCAGATGATTGAAGATACCTAATTTTTATGATCATTATATATTTGTGTAATATTTTACAGGAAATGGTTCATTAGTCACGTGACCAATATATGTTGTGTTTATGTGCCGCAAACACACTTCCGTATGAACATCCTAATTTTAACAAACCCCTCCATTCCCAAAAGTGTATTTTTCTATCGGAAAGCCAAATCTGGACGATATAGAAATATTTATTAGGCTTAAAAACAGAGCTATTCCAGAGCTAATATTGGGTGTCAACACTCGGTCAATTCTACTGACCAAATGGATAATTAAAAAATTTTTTTAACATAAACGGATCATAATTTCCTTTTTCTTTTTTTTTTTTTCTTTTTACCCGGCTAATAATTTTTTTTTTTGGATAAAAGATTACTCACTTTTAAGTTAACACTGAAGACAGAAGTAGTGCTATATTTATATATGATATACTCTACAATATTCTTTATATTTGCCATTTATTGCCACCTGATTAATCCATTGTGTATAGAAGTCAATTTTCCAAATCTTCCTGATAATATATCGAAAAACACTTTTAAAAAGTTTGCAACCCCAGTATAAATAATTACTTAAAATGTTATTTTTTTATAAAATATTGTTTCTTCCATTGCTTCCCCATCCCACAAATTTTTAAAAATTTATCCTTAGAATATCATTACTACAAAATATCCAATTCTAAGTTTACTCTATACACTATGTATGCGCAATACATATACACAACTTATATCCTGCATATATCTGTGGCACTTCGTATATGGT
The DNA here is from genome assembly GCA_023313115.1 of Rhysida immarginata. NCBI lineage: Eukaryota > Metazoa > Arthropoda > Chilopoda > Scolopendromorpha > Scolopendridae > Rhysida > Rhysida immarginata. The sequence continues at coordinate 7,824 of JAHWFO010065174.1, forward strand.
ATCATATACTATATGGATAAATTTTCTTAATTTTTTTGGCCCGCTTGAAAACTAAGAATATATTGACAACTGCAATACTCTTGTCATTTTATTCAACCCTACATAAACAAATGAAGGAACTTTGTAAATATCACGGATACTGCCAACGATCATACAGGCTTTACGCACGTTTATTACTTGCATTTTAAACAACATATGATTTACGTACAGTATTTGCTATTCTGAAGAGTAAGGATTTTTTTTGAGGGTGAATTATTTTTTCTGGATAACACTGTATTCATTTCAAATGACTACTTGTATTATTCATGAAATTAAGTTTCACAAGATATTACTATTATGCAGTGAATCCACAGATAATTTTTCTTAATATCAAGAACTGAACTTCTGCAATGACATAGCACAGAACATTCAACATATCATGGATCTCTTCCTAGGAAACTAACTTGTATAAAAATGTTGGACGTACATGTTACTCTCTGATGTATGTCTCCGGTAATTGAACAGGCTATACTGTGATGGAACGGAGTTTGCCTGAGAGAATTTGCAGGCAAGTAAGGCAAATTTTATATGCATTTGAAGTTTATAATTTTTATCACCGCTTGAGGTATTAAAGTTAGTGTAAGAAAATAAAACAAGTTGCATAAAAAAAATAAAATATCATGAATCATGGATGAACCAATCTTTCATGAAGATTGTTCACAAAAGTCGACATCTAAGGATAAAAGGGCACAATCTTTGCAAAACATCGACAAGAGCCGCCGAAATATAGGTAAGAAATAAAGTTGTGACGTTTTTTCAAAGAGGCGACTTTCACTGACAAACATAGACCTATGACCATAAAATAGAAAATATTCAGCCGTAGGATAATGAATTTAAAAAAACAAAGGAAAAAAAGAGCCTAGCATACAAAATATCACTTTATCAACATAGAAAAATTCTGCATCTAGGTTTTCAAAATTATAAAAGTTTGAAAAAAATTTTAAAAAAAAATTAATAAATATTCGTCGCTATCACCTATGGAGCATATAAAGTAAAATGTAAAAGTGTCTTTCATTCGTTGTAAATTATCTTGAAAAATAGGGTTTATCACAATGAGAAGAGAGCGCTTTCAGTTTATCATTTGTCTTTTTTTCCTTGAAAAAAATTCCGTTTCTTATTAAGGTTCATTTTCTTTTGACCGCTTCCTTGGAACTTCATGCACACTCTTAATCTTGCACCGCACCAGTAACGAGCTTTCCTTTATAATTATCAGTTATATTAATTTTTTTTCTTATGATTAATTACCATGGTTAATCATTTGTTTTCAAAATATGAATTTGGAGAATTACACATTCTGATGCACCAACCACATTTCCTAAGTTTTAACATGCTGAAGATTTCTTCTCTTCTAAACGTCTTTATCATAGCATAGAATTTAACGCCATTAACACCAATGACACTAAAACAGTCCACCGTGTGCACAGAAGGTAGTGGGCGGAATCAGGTGTATCATCAATCCGAGGTAATTCTCGAGCACCATCAACAGTGTCTGGATGCTTGGAGGAGTCTGGGCACTTCATCCAAAATGGGGCTGACAGAAGAGCATTTTTGTTATTTACCCGCATCTTTTTGTCGTTGAATTTCCAATATTTGAGTCCTTTGAAAAAATAAGTAGCCCCTGAAAATGAAAACGTAAATATTTGAAAATTTGAAAATACATTGGAAAATCACTTTTTTTGCAGAAACTGAAAGGTAATAAATAATATTATGAAATTAATACAAACATATATTTCAAATTAATTAAAGAATCGTGTTCATATCTTCTTTACTGAATTACCGATTTGTGCTTCCTTCCTTCATATGCATAGACTTTGAAGGTAATGTGCCAGTTTGTTTGGTTACATAAACTTCACTAATCATTTATTCGTTGGCTGGTTGGTTTGGTTTGTTTGGTATTAACGTCCTTTTCAACGGTTATGATCATTTCATGCGTTATACGGGCCGCAAATTTTACCTCGCCAGGGTTCTTTAACGTGCAACCGGCAAACGACTACACGGGACCAACGGCTTTACTTCCCTTCTGAAGGAAGTGCGTGATCTCAGAATTCCTCCCTGAAAAATCCTCGTCATCATCTGCCGGAATCGAACCCGCGTTCTCGGGCATCAGAGGCGATCACGCAACCACTGAGCCACCGAGGCCGATTTTATTCATTGGCTAACAAGGGGACCGCATGGACATGTAATCACGGATTTGGTTGAAATTTTAGGAGGTCAATCTACAACATTAATATACCTTCTGTATAAAAGGTTTTGACTCAATGGCCTTTCGTTTATTATTGTAGTGCCAGATAAGCCAAATGGGAAGAAAGTTATACAACTTAATAGCGGTAGCGCAGTGGTTAACGTCATGTTCTGCGGATTTACTGGTCCGGGCTCGATTCTTGTAGTATTGAATTTTTTTATATTTTTTTGTGCTTTTCGCTATTGTTATTTGTTTGCACTTTGCATAATAGCATTCACATATATAAGCAAAAATTTTTCAGTATTGTCAATACTGAAAAGTTTTGTACAATATTTTCACGGATGGTCATTGGCGATCCATGATTTGGCGATGACGATTGCGCATAGACCGTCGATAGTGCGAATAGATCTTTATAGTTTCTTTTTTATTTTACACGCTACGGCAATGACCGTCCGTGAAAATATTGTACAATGCATTTTGCATTGTTTTTGACCTGTGACGTTGTTTATGTACGTGAATGTTATTATACAAAGTGCAAACTAATGGCGAGAAACAAAAAAAAAAAAAAAATGGAAAATATGAAGAAAAAAAAAACAAAAGAAAAAAATTCAATACTACAGGAATCGAACCCGAACTAGTAAATCCACAGAAACTGATGTTAACCACTGCGCCACCGCTGTTAATTTATATACCTTTCTTCCCATTTGGCTTATCTGGCACTATAATAGTAAACGTAAAAGATTTTATTTTTTTTTCTCCGAAACGAAAGACCATTGAGTCAAATCCTTTTACACAAGGTATATTAATGATTACATGTCCGTGCGGTACCCTTGTAAGATAAATTCAAACTTGTTCTATTCTATAAAATTCTATTTCGAATATTTTTTTAAGAATTTTCCAAAGTACTCCAAGCATGAATGAACTCAAAACTGCATAAAACCGTTAAATCAATGCTATCATTGTCATCAATCATAATTTATTGTTTTAAGTATTTAATAAAATAAACTCATAATTTAATTAAAGTAACTAATAAAAATAGCAAAACGCAACATAGTAAAAACTTTTAATTAGCCGAGGCGTGTCGGTGAATTAATGTTTATTAGTTCCAGCAATATAAACAGTCGAATCACATTGTCACGATCTGTTAATATCCGAATTTGTATATCGTGAGACACACGGTATATCCGTTGGATATATTTTCCGTTAATATGTATTGTAAAGCCTCCATTTATTTTATAAGGGCAATACAACAGACCTTCTCTTCAATCGGTGAAGTATTATAGGTATGAAATTGGTAGAGACTTTGCAATATTGTTACTTGATTTAAACTTGAAAAAAAAATTACTTAACCCTGACTGAATAACTTCCTGATAATTTTAAAAACTTTATGGGTTCCTTAGCTCTCAAAATAACACAAAAATTTGGTATTTTATAGGGCATTTTTACGCGAAAATAGAGCTACATTAAGAATGTGCATTAACGAAGGTTCAACAGTATTGACTTGAAATTACTTTGTTGAGAGACGATCCAAATCTCAATAAAAATTTTATCATTATCGCAAAAGAATCACAAAGTGATAAGACACAGTAACCGAGAAAAAGCCCTTGGGTGATTTCAGTGATAATCATGAACGTTTGCCAAAAGTGTGCACGAAACTGTAAATCCACCCATTTGGATGTCTTTCGATGAAAATCATGAACGTTATGCAGTAAGTGTGCACGAAAGTGTAAATTCACCCATTTGGGTGACTTTCTGTGAAAATCATGAACGTTTGCCACATCTTGAAGATTTACTTATGCCTCACATGACACTCACTACACTATTTACCTGGAATGTAGTGTTTCACTTAGTTCCCTCTTTACGAACATAATGTTCTTTCTTATTACAAAATTCTTAGTGTCATAAGTCTCTTTCTTGTGACTTGAGTATTCCATTGGAGATTTAAAAAATGATTTACACAATCACGATCTATATTTTTGCGTGTCGTTCGTTTACCTATTTTATCATATGAACTTTCCCCCCAACATAACATGCTTTTCAAGATGGTTGTTGGGATTTGATAACATTTTTCATATTTATAATAATAAGAATAATAATAATAAACATAATAATAATAATAATAATAATAATAATAATAATAATAATAATTTAAAATATTTTAATAATAATGTAACAACAATGGGGTGAATCCCACCAGATAAACCAGAGGGAGAGGTCCCGTGTTGTCCCCAACAGGCCACGAAAGTGTAAATCCACCTATGTGGGTGCATGTCGGTGAAAATCTTGAAAGTTTGGCGAAAAGTGTGCACGAAAGCAGAAGATAAGTGTTGCAAAAAGTATTAAAGATCCGAGGAATTCTGCTTACATTTTCGATCATATACTTCTCTCTGAGAACCAATTAACTGCTGTTTAAATAAGCGTTGGAATTTTTCCAGGAACTGAGAAATTCAGTATAAAAATTTGGAATCGCGCAGTAACGAATAACCACCATATGCCGCTCGGACAGCGGCTAGACGGAGTGGGAGAAACTCAATGAGGTGCTGGAAAGAGTTCACAAGGATATTGAATGATACTGACTGCAGTGCAGTTGACAGTTGTTGGAGGGTGCGAGATGGAGTATCCGTGGAGCGAATAACTCCATCGACGCGGTCCTATAGATGCACTATTCGGTTTAAGTACGGGGAATTTGGGGGCCACGGAAGTATACAATAATTTGGGGTACAGGGAAGTCTTTCCCGTGCTCTTCTAACCATTCACGTACAATTCCAGCTGTATGAGATGTTACATTGTCGTGCTGGAAGATGCCAACATGCCCAGGAAAAAACAATGTCCAATTTTTGGGTATACATTGTCAGCAAGGTTCGATACTCTATAAAAATCGATTCATATTGCCATCCACAATGATGAGTGCACCCGGAGAATGCCACGAAAACATCCCCCAGGCTATAACGCTGCCTCCGCCAGCTTGTTGCCGTCCACAACTGGTTGAAAAGTATTTGTTTTCTGACGTTTCTCGCCGTATGCGCCAACGTCCATCCGTCCGATAATACAAAAAACGCGGTTCATTTAAGAAGGCAGATTCCAGCCTCTATGTCGATACACAGTCGTTAGCATATGTGCTATCACCATCCGTCTACTGCAGTTCCATACGCAGAAACGTTCGATGTACTGTCGTTCTAGACACGCTTGCGATAGCCCCTGGTTCATTTGTGCAGCAAATTGCTTCACTGTAGCACGTCGATTCGCCCAAACGCACCGCCGCTGCCGCCGTTTTCCTCTTTTCATCTATGGCCCGTGAAACACTACAATTTCCACGTCGCTTATTTTTTATAGTGCCATTTTGCCATGCGCGGTACACTTTTACCACACCAGCACGCGAACAGTTCACAAACTCCGCAGTTTCTGAAATGCTACCAGCCTTGCGAAAGCCAATAAACATTTTTTTTTTTTGCTTTTTGTACGTCTGATAAATCGCTCCGTTTCTGCATTGCGACACAGAATGATGAATATATATATACTCACCCAATCTGCTGATGATACGTAATTTATTGCCTCATTTATTTATGCCTTCTGCGATTGGTTATTTAGCGTGTGATATCACAAATAGATGGTGGTCACATTAATGTGACCCGACCGACTGTGTATAGAACATATGGATATAATAAAATAACTGTTTTGAATGATCGGTGATTACTATCCGCACGCCACGAGAAGACCGCTGAGTTGCTTAATGTGCTCTTATGCAGCTGCTCGTATGGTGTCGTTGTAGTTGCAGATCAGTCTGTAGTTATGAAGGGAGGAAAAGCTCTAAAATCAAGTAGCGTAAAAAGGAGTTCTGGCTGTGTTTCCAAACAAATGAAAACGTTTGCATGGAGAGACAGATACCTGAGATATATTAAAAAATAAGAGAAGAAAATCTCCTATTGTTTACATCGATGAAACATGGATCATCTCAAATTTGGCTGTTTGTCCCCCAACACTGAATAGATTCATCTGCAACTACAGCGACACCATACGAGCACATTAAGCAACGCAGCGGTCTTCTCGTACGTGACTTTTTAAATTTGACTTTTTGACCTAGCATTTAAGGTATTTTTTTAAAAAGATTTAAAAACAAAATATTCATGGCATTTAAAATTCCATGCTGAAGAACGTTCATCACTCAATTAATCCTTCCTTTTCACTTATTCTTACGAGTTAGGCCCGCCGCAAAATCATCTTACACTAGCGCTAGCGTAAAATGAATTTGCGATGGGCCTTAGAGCTCACAAGACTTAATGCGATTTATTAGTATAAAGATTATAATAACAGAAATTTATTACCGTTATACTGAAGGGCGGCGTCAATATTGTAAGGCACTCCTTTCCACATGTGCATGTCTCGGGGATAATCCAGCTCAACCTTTCCGTCCGCTTCATCATAACGCCAATACTGTTTCCCACTGAAGAAATAGGTCTTGCCATTGTGACCCCAAACCATTGCTGCATCAATTTTTTCGATATGAGGTGGTATTCCAAAATCTGTGATTGGCTTTGGATATGAATCTTCAAGCTGCGTCGCTTCAAAGACCCAGTAATATTTCCCTAAATTAATAAAGTTTAAATGTTTATTCATTTCTTTCAGTTATGATCGAAAGAATTTTTAATTATAAGTTCAGAGTTATGACTTTGTTGTAAAGACGATAGCATCAGGCCTTATAATTGCATTATAAACTTTCATAAGAATTATAAATGGATGTTATTAAAGGATATTCGTTTAGAATTTGTTTCTTGAATGAAATTCTGTATTTATTCCGTCATTTTTTGATATTTATCATGATTTTGGCCAAAGAGAAACATTCTTACAAGCTATCTACAATGTATACAGGTTGCTTTTGAAAAGGATGTCGTGAGATACCTAGCGATGTTCTGCACCTTAAAATAAACACTAGTTTCCTCATACGCTTTGTCGACATTGCATTCCTTAAAGGAGTAAACAGCTCGTGAAGTTTGGTTAAATTCCGCCCATAACGTAAACAAAAGCGCATGAAAAAGGTAAACACCACCACGTTTTCCATTAATAGGTTTCTGCAAACTACCTGCGCACTAATGTGTTGGCCGTAAACTCAACCACTCTCACAGGAAAGTCAAATCAGGCTAATGGAAACTGCGTGATCGAAAACATACTTCAAAATCATTTTATTTTATGATGCAGAATATCGCTAGGTATCTCACGACATCCTTTCAAAAGCACCCTGTATATGAGAAGTTCATTCATTAAATAATGCCCACTACCATAGAATAACATCAGTTGCCATCATAACTTTTCACTTTTTCCTTCAGGTTTCGCGTTATGAAGGTGTCCAATGACTTTTGACTCACCCTGTATAATTCTTAATTTTAAGTTTTTCCCTTTGGTCTTACACTGAGTGGCCAGTTTATTAGGAACACCCCCCTAATACTGTGTTGCGCCACCCCTAGCAGCTATAAACAGTACGAATTCGCCGGGACATGGATTCAATTAGCTGCTGGAAGCATTGTTCCGTGATGTTTGTCCATGCGGATGCAACAGCTGCTCCCAGTTTATGCTTATTGGATGGTGGTGGGTCCATGCCTCGAATAACCCGTCCCAAGGATGTTCGATTGGCTTCAAATCCGGGGACTCTGGTGGCCAGAGGAATAAGTTGAATTCATTATAGTGCTCCTGGAACCATTCCATGACGATACGAGCCTTGTGACACGGAGCATTGTCCTGCTGGAAGTATCCTTCCGATGGGGGGAAACACATTAGCCATGAAGGGATGAACGTGGTCGGCGACAATGTTCAGGTAGCCCTGACCATTAAGGCGTTGTTCTACAGGTATCAGCGGACCAAGAGTATACCAGGAAAACATTCCCCAGACCATTACAGAGCCTCCACCAGCCTGAACAGTGGAAACCAGACAGGAGAGGTCCATCATAAAGAACATCATAAAGAATTTACAGATTTGCAAACTGGACTATGTAATCCTCATATGGTCCTCTGCATTTCTGTATGTTGCATTCAGCTCCTATGTTTTAGGAGTGTCCTTTACAATTTCCGATTCGTGCTGTTGTCTCCAAATTCTGCGTCGGCCATCTGCATGGTGCAATAGGAAACGGGATTCATCCGACCAGCAGACCTTCTTCCAGTCGTCGACGGTCCAGTGTTTGTGATCACGGGCAAATTGGAGACGTTTTTACGATTTTGGGTGAGATCAAAGGTACTCGGACTGGCCGTCGGCTGTTGTAGCCCATCCTTGGCAATGTACGGCGTGTAGTGCGTTCAGAGATGTTATTCTGCGGTGAAGTGTCGTACCCCATGGACAAGCATTCCTATCCTATGAGCCGTTTGCAACCACAGGCTTGTCTCTGGCTCGTTGTTTTTTGGTTGTTTAACCAGTCTTTGTAAACCCTTGAAATGGTTGTTCGGGAATAGCCTAGAAGACGTCCGGTTTCGGAAATATTCAGTCCACCTCGCCGGGCACCAACTATCATCCCGCGCTCGAAGTCGCTCAGATCTTTTGTTTTCCCCATGGTGACGGTGAAATCACTTGCATTTAACGGGTGTGTTCTCGCTTTATATTGGTACCGACTGTCACGTGACCAACTGATACGTAGTAATTGCTATGCCAAAGGATTTGCATAATCATGGGTGTTCCTAATAAACTGGCCACTCAGTGTAGATCGCTGAGGATGAAGACATCGTCTTCGAAATGAGTATGAAAAAATAATGTCTTTATGGATTAGAGTTTCTCATTTTAGGTAACAATGGAATCTTCAAACTGTGGACAGCTTGATCAGAATGTGAACAAATCCACATAGAAATATTTTTAATAACTCGAATGTACATTTTTGGGGAAATGCATCATCATTTGTGGTTTCCTTGTAGTTTGTTCACATTTAATTCTCGTTGTCTTTATAGTTCGTTCCAGTTTACAGATTTTACTGATTATTTTGTTCAACGACACTCAATTTGTTTTCGTTCATTTTCATTATTATTCTATGCTTAATTTGCATTTTAATAAACTTATTATTTAGTCCATTTCTTGTCTTATCATCATGTATGTGACAGAAGGCAACAATACACTCAAGTTTAAATATTGCAAAAGAAAACTTACCGATAAAGAAAACGATTTTTCCACCATACAAATCCGGCCGTTCGTACACCGCATCTATCCGTTTTAAATCTTTAGGGAGGCGTTCCCAAAAACGAGTAATTTCTAAAGGTTCTATACCCATAAGTGTTCCTCGAGCATCTAAGCGCCAATAATACTGTCAATAAAAATATAAAATAAAGAAATATTACAGGGATAACTTTAGACAGGGAATCATAATTAACAATAAAAAACAATACTTTTTATCTAATACTAGCGGACCCGACAGACGTTGTCCTGTACACACGTCTTAAATCCGAAAATTTCAAAGTTTTTTTGAATAAGTTATAACAATATGGACCGTTTTGATGAAAATTTTTATTAAAAAAGTTATTACAATACATGACGTTATTACAATATATGACGTTACCACAATTCGACCTATCGATTGCATTGAGTATGTGTATACTATGAGCTAAGTTGAATATAGAAGCTATGTTGAATAAAAACTTAAACTTGTTTTAATTAAAGGGTACAAAAAGATAAAACTCGAGCTATTTTCATAACAGGTATATTTTTTTAATGTACAAAAAATAAATTTATCGTAATGCTATTGGATGTACAATATTTTTGGTTTGCCAACCCTCGAACACGCAACATATAATTGACCGTGCGAAAAGCAAGGATTTTCTAAATCTAAGCCACAAATATTCATTGTTTGACCTTGTGACTTATTAATGGTCATAGCAAATGCCAAGCGAATTGGGAATTGCAAACGTTTGAATGGGATATGTGAGTCTGAAGGAATCATTGGGATCCGTGGTAGAAGTACAATTTCACCTTGAAATTTGCCGTTCAAAATAGTGGCCTCAAGAATATTGCCCATGATTTTTTTATGACCAATCGCGTGCCATTATATAATTTTGGCGCATTCAAATTTCGAAGCAAAATGATAGGTGAGCCAATCTTCAAACGCAAGTTATGTGGTGGCATTCCAGGTAAGTCCAGTGAATTTAAGAACTCTACAGGATAGTTGACAACTTCATCAGGATCAACAACAGTGTTAATCGATTTGAATGTAATTTCATTACCAGGCAATGACTGTTGTATTTTAAAATTGATGGAGTCAACATCTAAATTTTTTGCGGCTAAAATAGCTCGCTCACGTAGCCATGCATGAGTAGTACAGTTATGTCGTAAATCTGGAAAGATACTTTTTATTAAATCATCTTTGGTAGCCACCATGTTACAAAAATTTTCTGGGAGTCGGATATATTGTGTATTTTCATGCAATTGAATTTTGCCATTCCCAATGTCTAGCAATTGTTCAGAGAATGCCGATGCCAATGGATCATTTTGAAGTTGAACACGCATATTTATGGTAAGGCATAATTTACTGACACTTCGCCATAGGTATGATTCTTTCAAACATGCGTTAATTTCGTCCGCATATGTAGCACGTGGAATGACGGGCAATGTCTGTCTGAAATCACCAGACAGCAGCAGTAGAGCACCACCGAAAAGCCTAGTATTATTTTTGATATCTTTCAGCGTCCTGTCGAGAGCTTCAAGTGAATGCTTGTGGGCCATCGTGCATTCATTCCAGATAATAATTTTGCATTTTCTCAAAGCTTCAGCCATGCCTGAATGCTTCTTTATGTTACACATTGCGTCGGGATTTGTATGGATATTCAAAGGTAATTTAAGTGCTGAATGCGCAGTCCGCCTACCATCAAGTAAGGTTGCTGCAATGCCCGATGAAGCAATTGCCAATGCAATATGATTCTGTGATCGAATGCGCGCAAGCATCAGTGAGATGAGGAATGTTTTACCAGTGCCATCTGGTGCATCCAAAAAAAAAAAAAAGAATCCACCTTGTTGTGCTGCAATTGATAAATTGATTTGATCATATACATTTCGTTGTTCAGCAGTAAGCAGTTGCTCATTATCAGCAACAAAAGTAGCCAAAGAGGTCATATCAAACTGTTGTTCACGTTGAACATCGCTGTTGATGATATCTGCTGCTGGGCGCAGACATGCCAAAATGGATGAGTGGTATGTTCGAAATAAGAATGCAAATATCCTCAATCTTTATTAATGCCTCGTTATATACGTCGGCCGAAAATTCGATATTCTAATGCGATGCAAAATGTCCTCACTCATTGAGTCTTTATATTTCTTCCACAGAGCAGATGCTTCAGACGGAAAACATGTTGTTAATATTCTAGAAAATAATTGACGAATTTGTTGTGGAGAGGAACTCAGTGCTGCATCTGCAAGTGTGAGATCCCAATGGTTATCATCTTCCAGTAAATGCAATTCACGACACGCATCGAAGAACGTGTCGTATAAAATACCATTGACTTTTTGTAAATATTGGAAGGATGTCGGTCCAGGAACGTTAACCAACAACAAACGCAGAAAAAAGCATTCGCGTTGCTTAGGATGGGCTGTATATAATCGGCCTAAAGTATTTGCCATAAATATGTCGGCATATCCTGGGACTGGAACGCCTCGTTTTCGTGGTTCCCAATTTTTTGATTGTTTTTTCCATGTAAAAAATCTAGGCACATCAGTATACATTAATGTCTTTGCAAATTGACCAAAAACATCTTGTCGATTACAAAGGTTGAAAAACTCAGAGTAGTTTTTGGAGCAGTTAATGCTTGTTGTAGAGCAGTATGTTCCGTGAAATAAACACGTTGTCCATTTTCAAGATGCACAGCAGGATCTCTTTCATGTATAGGAAAACCGAAAATGCGCCAAATAGCTTCGTTACTACTAATGTATCGGCCCATTACGTGTTTGATAACGTGTTATTTCGTCATTATCATTTACATTTTGAACAGCAAATATAGCTTTATCACTGCCCTTATGAACGTACTTGTAAATGTACTTGATGGACTTCACCGAACTGCATAACTCCATGTTTGTGTGTGCTTTGTAGGTTTTGCACAGCAATGGTGAATATGGAACCATCCAGCGATTATCCATATCTACTCTTACACCGTTTGACATACGCAATCGATATGATTGGCCGCCATTGTCTACGTCTCTACGACGGTAAGATGAATAACCATCGATATTGGTGATAGTATCGGTTATACATGGTTTTGGAAAATGCTTCGTACATTTTCCATTGTCCATACATGGTGACGTCATGTTTAGAGTACCGCATGGACCATGGATCATGTTAGTAGTAACAATGTCAAACAATTCTTGATCAATATTCGGATCCGTAATTTCCGCTGAAATAATTTTATCAATTTCTTCTGGCCGTACTTTATCCACCAACCAAATCAAAATATGCGCATGTGGCAAACCTCGTTTTTGCCATTCAACAGAGTAAAGCCAACAAACAACGTGTTTCGCCGAATACCGAGTGATGTGTAATCAAATTCATCAAAGATTTTAAGTTTTGTTTGAACACACGTGCAGCGATATCATGGCGATGCATTGATGTTTGACCTGACAACAACAAAATTTTAATTTCATCCCAGTTTGGATTACACGTAAATGTGACGAAAAGATCTGGCCGGCCGTATGCACGTACGAAAGTCATGGCGTCTTGAATATATTCTTGCATATGACGCGGACTACCAGTGTATGATGATGGAAGAATGTATGCAGTACCGATGTTGTCATATGTTGCATCTACGTTACCGATTATGGCAAGCCGGATCCAATGTAAAACATTCCAAGATCAACAACAACTTATAAATAAAAAATTAATTAAAAAACATTTTGTAGTGGACCGAACTGTGGATCTAAATCATTCTCGAATCCACTTGAATACACAAAAAATTTCATCAAAATCGGTCCAGCCGTTTAGGAGGAGTTCAGTCACAGAAGAATTATATATATAAAGATATCTAGTCTTCATTAAACAAAGCAAATAACGACGTCACAATTTTTAACGCTGACAAAAATCCGACTTAGATAATAAACAAGTTAAGAGGAAAAAGATTTTATCAAACCAAGCTTTTATAATGTTTTATTTAGTGGCAACAATACAGCTTAATTTTGCAACAATAAACAATAGACACATTTACTCTCGCCATAACGAAATGTCCAATTGTTACAACAATCAATTCGTAGTAATGAGTTAGTACCATTAGAACACGAACCAATGAACCGATTTGAAAATTTTTTTCTTTATCATAAATTGTCATCGATTCTGCATAAGTGTGTCAAATTGCAGCTCCCTAGCTTGTCGGAAAGTTGGTTTAATATTGATTACAAGATTTGACTTAAACAACTAACACAGCAAAGTTAATAAAAGCTTATAATAAAAGATACACTGTATCTCGTGCGAAAGAATTGCAGTCATTGTTGATGCTACTTCACTTAACAATCGCAAAAATCATCATTAACAAAGCAAACGTCACAATTTTTTTAAGGCTGGCAAAAATCCCATTCAGATCAACAACAACTTATAAATAATAATAAAAAATTAATTAAAAAACATTTTGTAGTGGACCGAATTGTGAATCTAAACCATTCTCGAATCCACTTGAACATACACAAAAAATTTCATCAAAATCGGTCCATCCGTTTAGGAGGAGTTCAGTCACATACACACGCACAGAAGAATTATATATACAGGGTGTTTTTGAATTGAGTACAGTTTTTTGGGAGATGATAGAAGAGGTCCGTAGAAGTATTTTTTGTCATATGAACATGGGGTCCCCGCAGCTCCGTTTACTTACAATACTGCATTGAACAATCAAATGACACCGGGAAGCAGTGTGAGTTGGTAGGCCTAGATTATTTTATTTTTAACAATTAACACAAGCAATCTACTGTATGAACTTTTACAGTAATTGTTCGAAATGACCGCCATTTGTTTCATAGCACAATTCACACAATAATCGTATTTTACAAAGGGGTTGGATACCATGGAATCTCCTTGACGAAGTTTGTCCTAAGACTTTTCAACAAACAAGCACGTGCACCTTGAAATTTCTTTGCAAACAATTACTTTAAAAGTTATTACAGTAGATTGCTTGTGTTAATTGTTAAAAATAAAATAATCTAGGCCTACCAATCACACTGCGTCCCGATGTCATTTGATTGTTCAATGTAGTATTGTAAGTAAACGGAGCTGCGGGGACCCCATGTTCATATGACAAAAAATACTTCTAAGGACCTCTTCTATCATCTCCCAAAAAATCTGTACTCAATTCAAAAACACTCTGTATAAACATATAGGAGCATATATTAAAATCTTTTGAAAAGTTTATGTGAATTTAGAAATAGATTTTGGTTCCTTTTTCCTTTTATTGAACTTACCTATGGAAATTAAAAGAATTTACAAATCCGTTACCATGTAGAAATTTATTCCGATGATTATACAAAAATTAATATAATTGTTCGTTGATGAGTCTTTATGCAAGAAAACATATCAAGTTTTAACTCGAAAGTTATACGACTGTTACAGAAGGTTGAGGCAGTTAAAACTGAAGGACGCAATTGAACCTTCAGTTTCTCTTCGAGATACCATTCCTCTGCTACTGTGATGTCCCCTGTTTTGGATAATGGTCGACATCGCGGTTTCCGTTGTAACAAACTTCTGCAAAACACTACAAAGGGGATGCTGCTCCACACATCTTAACGCACATTCCACCAGCATCTTATCCTTTCTGGTCGACGATTTCCAAGCTCTCTTTTAAGGAGTCCGAAGTGGTAGAAGTCTAAGGGTGAGGCGTCTCTATACTTAAGCAGGGTGGACGAAAATGGGATCACCTTAATTCCGGTTCGTGTTTCTTTTTTCTGTATAGTAGGCCAGCGAAGAGTGTGAGGTGTAGCTCGACACCTTATCCAATAGATATGTATTCATTGAGCGTTCGTGCGTAGAGATGCGGAATTTCTATGTGGTAAATTGGGCCCATTACCTTTTGTTGGAAATAGGCCGAGTTGACTGTAACGTTAGCAGCCAACTTGTGAACTTGAACTTACACGAGCACATTATGCAGACGGCAACCGTAATCCTTTGAAAAACTTCTTGATTCGCTTGAAGAAAGTTATCCGTCCTTTGCCATCTTTACCTGTGATGGTAATGAACAGCTTGCGAATTATTGGTGGCATTGAGGTATAACCAACCTTCATCTAGGGTGACCACCCACTGCCTTTGTCATATGCAAGGTATTCTTACTGACCAAATTAAAATGCCTTGATTGTGACGCATACTTCATTAGAAATACGACAAGACTATTTGAAGTACAATATAAGGGACATTTAAGATCATGCAATATAGAAGCAATAAGTCCAACTTCGCCCAACATATCCTTGACTTTCAAAACAGATTTTCAACAATGAATAACACAATACAGATCTTCAAAACTGAAAAAGATTCGTAAAATTTCCCTCATAGAAAATATTGAAATTTTCAAGACAAAAGTTCAAAACTTATTAAACACCCAAACCTCTTTTGAAATAGACCTCCTATGTAACATCTTAAGATTTCAATTTCAATTTTGCATTAAATAAAAAAAAATTAAATTTATGTTTTTAATCTTAACAACTCTTTTAATATTATGCTTATCAATTGTTAAATATTTATCTTGTTCCTTAATAATCTTCAAATTGTCCTGGAAAAACTGTATAATTCACAATTGGTATTCCAAAACAGGAAAAATAACTGATGTTGGAGATGGGTGAATGAAGCCACAAATACCATGGGCATTAAATTCCATCTTTTAACTCTTCAATCATCTAGGAAGATGATTTGATAATGGTGAAACACCGAAACTGCAGTGGTCTATTATATTAGCTTGATTTTATTGATTAAAATATCATTTAAAAGTGCGTCTTCTTTTTAACTTTTAATTTTGCTTCCGTCAAAGATCTCTTGTTTCTCCCACGCTTATAGCCTGGATCACACGAAGAAGGCTCTTGTGGCAGCAAGGAATTGAGGATGCAGAATCATTTGGCTGTTTGGCGTCAGCGAAAGAAGTGCGAAATTGAAGCACCGACTTCATCGAGTCGAAGAATGAATTGTTAAATCCCGCGGAATCCAAATGTTTCCTGTATGATGAGCAAAGGTGAGGGCAGCCGACGGAAATTATTTTTAATTGATATGTAATAGTTCCCGAGAAATAAATTAAAAGAAAATTAAATACGAAGAATTCGATAGAATTAAGTTGGACACCCAATACGGCTCATTTTTGAGACTTAGTGATTCAAAATAGAGTATCCTTATTCAAAGCACTCTGGTGAAGAAACCAGTGGGCGTAACAACGTCAAACTTAGAAAATATGTTTTCAGACCATGGGGAAACGAATGGTACAATAAAAAAATTTAAACCCTAAAGGACCGATAGGGGAAGGCGATAGATTTAAATACGGCATTCTCGATGGCAGTGTATACTTTGAGAATAGTATAATTGAAGATTACACGCATTAATTAACAAGAACATGACCCTTACTTGAAGGAATGCCTATTTTACAATTTTTTAACATAATGTTTTAAGGCTGGACATCTATCTACAAAAAAAGTGATGCGAAAACCGACACCAAAAAGTGTTACGGAAACAGTTTTCCATTGTTGATGCACGTTTAACCATTCTTGGCGCCGGCTTGAAGCACACGCCGGAACTGAAAAGACACGTGACCATTGTTGTCTGAGCAACAGTTTTTATTAGCACACTATAGCGTTGTTCCCACATGCGTAAAAACAACGGCAGAAACCACAAAGCAGAAAAATTTTATGATGTCACTTCCCGTTTTCGTCTCTTCTGCCCGACTGAAAATTTCTGCTTTTAAAGCTTGGTTCCCAGTGGCAGAAAACAAGAGAGCAGAAACCAGGGCGTATTTTTTTCTGCCTTTTTACTTTCTGCTCCTGCAGGTGTCCCACATGGCAGAAACTCAAAAGGATAAGATAGCAGAAGTTTTACCCAACACAAATGCACTGCACTGACGCCGTCGATCGGCTTCGACTGCACACAGTACATACACAGTTCGTTCAATCCTCATCAATCATCACATCGAATTTTTTGCATTCAAATGTTGTTTATTCAATTTAATTTGATTAATTAATTAATTAATATATATTTCGCACCTCTTCTATTAGCGCCTCTACATCAATTTTCTTTCTCGGCCTCTTCACCTTTGTGAGCTGAGTGTCCGACATTTTTATTTTGTGTGAGAGAGAGAGAACGTCACTGTGACGTCACTGCAGAGATCGTTTTCTATTGGCTGAGCAATCGTTTCTGCCCTGCTTATGCCACAAAAGTTGAACTCAACCCAACTCTAAAAAGCAGAAATTTTCAGTCGGGCAGAAGAGACGAAAACGGGAAGTGACATCATAAAATTTTTCTGCTTTGTGGTTTCTGCCGTTGTTTTTACGCATGTGGGAACCACGCTTTAGAGTTGGGTTGATTTCAACTTTTGTGGTACAAGCAGGGCAGAAACGATTGCTCAGCCAATAGAAAACGATCTCTGCAGTGACGTCACAGTGACGTCCTCTCTCTCTCACAAAATAAAAATGTCGGACACTCAGCTCACAAAGGTGAAGAGGCCGAGAAAGAAAATTGATGTAGAAGCGATAATAGAAGAGGTGCGAAATATATATTTATTAATTAATTAATCAAATTAAACTGAATAAACAACAATTGAATGCAAAAATTCGATGTGATGATTGATGAGGAATGAACGAACTGTGTACGTAGTGTGTGCAGTCGAAGCCGACCGTTTAGATCGATCGACGGCTTCGGTGCAGTACATTTGTGTTGGGCAAAACTTCTGCTATATTATCCTTTTGAGTTTCTGCCATGTGGGACACCTGCAGGAGCAGAAAGTAAAAAGGCAGAAAAAAATACGCCCTGGTTTCTGCTCTCTTGTTTTCTGTCAGTGGGAACCACGCTTAACAGAGGTACCCGGCGTAGTGAGCACATCGGTTCGGGTCTGCGCGTGCTCTAAACGTTAATGAGATGGTGCGCGTGGAGGATGCACGTGAATGACGATTATTGAAAGGGCAGAACGGTCTCTAAATCAAAAGAATTTTATTATTCGTACGGAGCTTATTATTTATTACGATAACTTGAAAACAAATTAACTTTTTTACACTCTGTTTTCACCAATCCATTACTATGAGACAGAGCACGAACAAGTACGAACGTGAGATAGCCGGAATTGATAAGTGCTCTAATGGTACCATTATGATACCCCCTTAACAATTTCCTATAACCAGATGTGGCATGTAATATATCATACAAATCGTCACGACGTCTCATGAACCAATATACCGAGTGTTCAATTTATCTGAAGACATTGAAATATCTCGAGAACCACACATCGGATCAAAAAAAGTGTGGAATGAAAAATGTTCGTCTCGAAGGGGGACATCTAATGATGTCCGACCTGGAGGTGAGGTGGGAGGAGTTAAAAAATTTAAATGGGAAGCCCCATTTTTTATTGCAGATTCGGATTCTCCAGAAAAAATTACCCCAATTTGACCTACGATTCGAGTCATTTCGGTCACAGATGGCGCTGTAATCGGCAAAAATCAAAATGGGTAAAAAATCGTTGAAAAATGGCGATATCTCAAGATATAGTTATCAGATCAGCAAAATAAAATTAAATGTTTTTGATATTCTTACAAATGCTACTTAATGACACCATAATTGTCCACCCTATTATGTATAGTATAGTACCACCCTAATGGTACTATACATTAGCTTACTTAAATAGTAATTTACAATTTAGTTTTCATATTTATATATTTTTTCTAAAGTGTTTTAAAATGTTGGTTAATTCTATATAACCATGTATGATGCTATAACACGAAAATGTGCTCCCTTTATCCGCTTTGGCGGTAAAATTATTCTTGTTTAAATCTTTACTACAGAGATATTATGAAATATATTAATGTGTGGCAACAGATAGCGCAACTATACTTCGCTCACTTACCTAGCCATGTAATGGCCTACTGTTTTGTTTTCAGCGTTTTGAATGAAGACTAATGAATTCTAGTGTCTTGGAATAAACTCATTTCCATTACAATAAATATATTTTATATTTCACAATTTAATTCATAATTTATTATTTTGAAACATTTAGATCTTTTGATGGTTTTTGAAGTCTTCAACTTATCTATAATTTACGCCCTGGTTACATAATTTCTAAGTACTTTGAAGTGCTTAATTTATTTGTACAAATTCCTTCCTCTCTATAGTTAAGAATAACTTTCCGGCTAAAAAGAGGTTACGGGTGAATAATTTTAATTTTTCGTCATACAAAATACACTCTTTTTAAGATTTTACATACTGCAAAAAGCTTACACGTGCCGTGTTTGTTGTCCCGCATTCGATTGTGACCACAGACGCGAGTAAGGAGAGGAACCTTCAGTATAGACACTATGTTTACTCGACATTTCGAGAGATTCGATACTCGTGCTTATATTTCATACTTCAGTTATTCTAAGCCCTTATTCAGTATTACCGATGTACATGATTCTGTAGACTCGTCCATTGATAAATAAATAAAAGGTTTATGTACTGTATAAAATATTTATTTATTTGATGCATCTAAAAACATTATCATGATTCAATGTTTCGGGTTGCAGATTCGAAACTAAGTTATCTTTTTTTTCTGTGTATATACGGTGCTTATTTTTTTATGTAAAGATTTAAAAACATATCCAGTCACCAGCTTAGTAGCTAAAATACAAGGGTCGTACACAGTTGACCTAGACTATTACTTTTACGGAGAAAATGTAATGTCCGACAAGCACCAAATGAAAAGTGCCTCAATAACAATGGCGATTATACAGAAAAGTAGTGTTAGGTTAGTAATGTTGCAACCTTGTTTTTTATTACATACAACCAATCGTTCTTTACTTTCTGCTCCTCGTGTAACAAACAATTCATGCTAACAACTAAATTAACGAAGCAGTTCTTGGGGAGAATTATTGATGATTTCCAGAGATTCAGCAAGTTTAAGTAATTTGGGGTGTTTCGTAGTGTGTAAAATTGGATAAAAACTTCAAAATTTTACACATTGTGAGACACCCCACATTACTTAATCTTTCTGAATCCCTGGAAATCATCAATAACCTTCGACTAAAAAAATATTCAGTGTTTCTTTGAACGTTTCAATTTCTTACAGGAATCAGAGTTCAAATACTCGACATATAAATGCAGAATGCGTATGAAAAGATTATATGAAAATAATATCACATAATTTTCTCTGAAAAAAAAAATTAGCGTGAAACACTGCAAAATATGGAAACCTTATTACTGACTTACTTTGTCTTTGAAAATGAACAGTTCCCTCCTGATAACAGAAATAGCATCATAACTGGTTTCACAAGTATTAGGCATCCCAGGAGTATCAATCTGAGGGGATCTTGTAGGTGGCGTTCGATCTGTAAATGGAATCCTGGTTGGATGTGTATAAATACTTGGAAGGGTCGCCCAATTTGTATCAAACTTTGGTCCTATGAAAAAATTACGTTTATTTCTATTAAACAAATCTATACTGAAGAATCCTGACAAATGAATTTCTATTTAAAAAAAAAAAGAGTACCTACTTTAAATTCAATAACATGTAATTAAAAAAGGTTATTCAAAACATTCTCAGAAATCTTTCAAAATAACCAGTCCAAACTCATACACTGTATTTGCAGATATCTAAGTTTCCTATTCTTGTTTCGAATTACACATAGGTAAATGCACTTATCCTAGTGACTTTGATCGCTGTATCATGATTCTCGCAAGATGTATTCTGGTCGTTGTTGATTTGGAAATACCAGCTAAGACAAAGTCTGATGTCCAAATCCCAGAGGAGGGACCAAAGTAAAGTCAAACCAAGGTCTCAAAAAAGAAAGGTAAAGTTTTTTGTCAGTGGAAGTATTACCCTTAGAGGATGTAAGGATTTCCTTGCTATATATGATAAGTGTTTAAAGTTCCAACTTTGAGCCATTCGCAGTTTCCCCTTAACGCGGTATGCACTTAGACAAGCAGAGAGCTTATCTTTGAGACAAGCATAATACTACTGGCAGGATTAAGGAGATATCTTGCACAATACTTTTCTATCGGTTAAGCTGCTTCTGATGCCGCATCCACGACGCAGACACGCTCGGCCAACACCATTACAATTGTGGAGAATTTATAGGGTTTTTCTGTAGTGAATGTGGAATAATACCAGTGGCAGAAAGGAAGACAACAACAATGTGTACTCTGTTGGCTCGTGACCACCGAGAGAGAAGGCCTCTGCGATGAAACGTAATACATTGTTACATCATCATAGATAGGGAGGCAACATCTTAAGGAGGCATTAAACATTGTGGACAACTGTTCTCAGAAAATCAATCCTCGGCAACTCGTAATAGTTCTCAATTATAGATTTCAGTCAATGATTCAATAGCTGGTATTTACTCTGAAAATGAACTCTACAGTGAAAAATTTTAGAAATACTCAACCCATTACCAGTTGATTTTCATATTTGATACTATCCGATTAAGAATTTTTATGTCCCCTCAGAATAAAGGACAGAAACCTGATGTGTACGGAATAAACTTTTAATACACGATAATAATATCAAATATCGGCCATCACTAATGAGTATCTCATTTTATAGAAGTAAAATATTCATTTAAAAAGACATACAGGAAAAAGAAATGATATTATTTAATAATACACGACCCTAATGAGTTACATTTTGTCCGGTTCCCATCTTAACCTATCTAACGTTATGAAAACAAACATTTATTTAAAAAGACATACAAAAACGAATAATTTTATAGATAAAATACAATATGCTTGCTGAATGAAAAGAATTAAACGGATTTGTATCATAATATATATTAGATTTGTTATACAAAATAACCTCCTAAAAACTTTTTTTTTTTTTTTGATGAACAGCTGAGGCTAGCGTAAAATAAAACCCTCACTGAACATCTTATGAATTATTTATTTATTTATTTATTTATTTATTTATTTATTTATTTTTGCATTAAACGAATCATATTGCCGAAAACGTCTCTTTACGTCGAATGTCCAAGTGTAAGTTAAATCTCCGTTCGGTCATATGTCCGTCGGTGAAATGTCCGTTCGGTGTAATGTCCGTTCGGTCGAATGTCCTTTCGTCTCAAACGTCCGTTCGGTCAAATGTCCGTCGGCCAAATGACCGGGTACCCTTTACGCTAGTATTAATATAAGTCAGTCTGTGTCTGTCTGCGTGTATATTCGCGATAATCTCTACAATGGGCTTCAAACTTTTCATGATGCTATAACATAGTCCGTGAAAGGTTTTTCGCTTCTTTTCCATGAATTTCCGCGGGTTGCAGGGGTTTTATGAGTGAAAAACCGCACGTTTTTCATGCAACAATATATATTTAAGTTTATAAATTCAACAATAATACTACCTACAACAATGAAAAGGCAACAATAACAACCAATAATCCACTCTTACATTGAACATTATTTAAATTAAAGAAATATTATGACGATCCGCAAAGCGCAACTGTAACGTTCATTAAAAGCACCGGGAATCATTTTGGACTCCGCGCTTTTCATATGGACAAATGTAGCATGCTAACGCGTTGGTTCTCCAGAACCCTTTTTCATATATGCTCCTGGTGGATAAGCAAATATTTGTCTAGAAAAGAATCTTCGAAGATAACATCGCATATTAATCTTTTAAGTGAATATCGATAATATATTCACGTTTTGCATTTTCAATAATTAAACCCAGTAGTAAAACCCAAAAATTCTCCTCATCAAATTAACCCCTTATTCAACCAAGCCGAG
This sequence comes from Rhysida immarginata, assembly GCA_023313115.1. Lineage (NCBI taxonomy): Eukaryota > Metazoa > Arthropoda > Chilopoda > Scolopendromorpha > Scolopendridae > Rhysida > Rhysida immarginata. Next base: position 30,888 of record JAHWFO010065174.1, read on the forward strand.
CTAAAACATTACCTTACACAAGTGAATAGGGTTTTTATCGGGTTTTAATAACTTACAGCGGGTTGCACGGACTTTATGAATGAAAAACCCGACATTTTTCATGCAACGGTTTTTTTTTTCCTGAGAATTAAATCCTGTACATTAGTCAAAGTTTCCAAAAAGTCTAAATTAGTTATTGTAAAATTTACCCTAAACAATCTGTATATTTTCAACAAACCCGAGCGTAGCTGAGTATTATTCTGGTCACTAATAACTTGCTCAACTGAATTATTAATTAATAATTAATTCTGTTGAGACAAGAAACACTTGGTTACAACAATGTCAGCTTATTGTTGTTGAAGGAAGACTCACAATCAGTTGAGAAAGTTGTTAGTGATATTGCCGTATACCACGAATGCTGTTGAGCAAAACTTCAATTTAAACCCGGGACCAACGTCTAGGGCGGAGTTGTCGATAAACGTTCAACATGCATTTAATGGCATTACTTATGGCAACTCTCTGATATCCAGTGGCGGTGCTATTGCTGCCTAACAGGCGATTGTTTGTGCAGACACACTATACCACTAATGTTTTGTCGACATAGGCTCCTTGACCCACCACAATTTTATTCATTTGCAAATGCTCTAAATGTGCCCAGAAACATTTAAATAAGCTTCAATTATAAATAAATAAATTTGCAGAAATAGAAAATAAAAACTTTGATAAATTCATAACTTATAAGCTAACCTCAGAACAAAAGAATAAAAGCTTACAAATAATTGAATGGTTCCCTTAAGAAGAAGGAAAAAATTCCATTGTCTGTAATATCGAGCAATTTTTCATTGTGGAGCTCAAAAAGTTATTTTATCATTGGTATAAATAAGGTAATAGTCCCAAGAAAATAATCTCCAGCAATACTCCTACTTAGAGATACAGTATATAATTATAAAAAAGCTTGAGAAATTTAATGACCAAAATACAGAATCTTTTCCTTTTTTTCTCATCCACTCACTTGCATAAAAAAAGAAATATGACAAGCATTTATCCAAGGTTTACTGACAAAAAAGTTGGTACTTTTAAGAAAATTACAGGGAAATTTGATTAACACGTTTAATGACTTTATATTATTTTATAACTTTTTTTTTGTTTGAAGTGAATGTCTAATATTCAATATATAGCGTGTCCATAAAAGGTCTGACATATTTTATCTGTGTATTACCAAAAAACTAATAAAGATAAACAGAAACGGATTTCAATATATTAAACTGTAACTGAAAAAGTTTTATTAAACCAAGTTAGTAGATCCCAACGTGTGCTACTTGGTCACACTGAGGATTGCCAGCCGATAATCAATTCTCGCCATATTCTTTTGAGCATATCGACATCCACCTTGTTAATAGCAACCGTGATTCGGCATTTCAAATCCGTAATGTTCTTAACTTCTATCTTGAACACCTGGTCCTTCGCGAACCCCCACAAAAAAAAGTCCAGTGGCGTAATGTCGGGTGATCGAGGGGGTCAAAAGATAGGTCCATCTCTTCCTATCCAACGACATGGAATTTTTTCGTCCAAAGCGGCACGAACCATTGTCCCTCAGTGTGGTGGTGCCCCATCCTGTTGGAAGAGAATATCGGGCCGAAGTTCATCTAATTGTGGGAATATAAAATTCTGCAACATGTTCAGATACGTAATGGAAGTAACGGTTGGTTCCGCAAAGAAGAAGGGTCCTAGTACGTGTATAAGCCCGTACTAGACATTGACTTTTGGGATGTGTCTTTCCATTTCACGGACACAGTGCGGGTATTCAGATTCCCAAATGCGAACATTGTGGCGGCTAACATGTCCGGAAACGTGAAATGTCGCCTCGTCAGAAAACACAACACGCTGAAGAAAATCTCCATCGTGTTCAATCCTGTTTAACATGTAAACAGCAAACTTCATCTGGTTGGAGAGCTTGTACAAGCTGAATCTTGTATGGATACAATTGCAACGATTTACGTATGATTTTATGTACCTCAATTCTCTGGAAGCTGTCCTCATCGATTTTCTAGGGCTCCGATCAAACGCCTCTCTAACTCTTTCCACATCCTCATCTGCTATGCTCTTACCACATCCTCATCGGCCTGAACTTTTTTTTGCATAGCACGCTGCTTGTTTCCAAAAACCTCTTCTACCAGTCCAAAATGCTGTTTCGACATGGTGGTCCTTATTAAATTATCTTCGAAAATTTCTCTGTGTCTGAGTCACCGATTTCGTTTCGATATATCAATCTTTTGTTTTAATAATCCTGTGTAGTGTTTTATATTAACTCCCATGTAATAATAACTCCCAGTCCTTAGTATATACAGGGTGGTTCTGAAAAAGTGTGTATAACTGTAAGCAATGACAAAAGATGACCAGAATGAAAATTTTCTTTTAATACAATGTGGGTCAGAATTTGAACGCTAACTGAGATATGAACAGAAATAAAAATGCCGCCACCAAGATCAACAAATTAATAGCTCAGGTTTTGCAAGAACTAGAATAGTGAATTTTGGAGGAATAATAGGGTACATACAATTGTGTATACCGTTAAAGTTTGATCGAATTCCTAAGAGTAGTTTCCGAGTTACACACTCAACATCGTAACAAATGCTGGTTAGTACTCGCATGTGAGCACTGTTACGATTTTGAATGCGTAACTCGGAAACGACTCGTTGGAATACGATCAAATTTTAACTGTATACACAGTTTTATGTACCCTATTATTCCTCCAAAATTCATTATTCTAGGAATTGCAGAACTGAGTTATTAACTTGTTGATCTTGGTGACGGCATTTTTATTTCTGTTCATATCTCAGTTAGCGTTCAAAGTCGGACCCACATTGTATTAAATGAAAATGTTCATTCTGGTCACCTCAGTCATCGCTTACAGTTATACACACTTTTTCAGAATCACCCTGTATAATAATGACTCTCTATATATAATATTAACTCCCCTAGCTTGGTATAAGCGGATTGTGAAATAACGAAGTGTGATTAGTCGAGCATGACAGCCCCGAAGAAGTCACATCGGAATATGTCGAGCTATACGGAGGATGTTGAAGACTAATCCATTAGGTGGGGGATTATAGAGCAGCACCATACCGTTCGAGAGCTTCCTTCTGCACTTGTTTTGATGACCTGTTTCACCTGTGACAAGGAAGTGCAGAATACTGTGGGAAAACGGATCCGTACGCAACAGAGGAGTTTCTACGCTGAAGCCATCCTTTAGCTTCATACGCGCTAGGATCATTGCAACAATATCAATGGCAATCATCAATATTATGTTAGACACTAAACTAACCTTGAAATATTCTGTACTTAAAATATTATTAAGTAGCGGAAGAATGGAGGTACTTATTGGTTTCACAATGTCTGCCTGTCCGTCCCCTTCATAATTTCTGCATTTTTTGAGGTAGAAGGTTGAAATTCGGAATGTAGCTTACAATGGGCATGGGTACCTTCACTATACAGAGTGATTTACATCGAATGTAAAATACTTAAAGGGGGTATTATAGAGGTTAAGATAAACACAAAATGTCCTATGAACATGGGTTCAAATATGAACGATAACTGAGATATGAACAGAAATAAAAATGCCGCCCCCAAGACCAACAAGTTATAATAACTCAGATTCTGTAAAGCCTAGATTAATGAAATTTGGAGGAATAACAGAGTAAATAAGACTGTGTATACCATTAAAATTTGATTGAATTCCAACGAGAAGTTTCCGAGTTACACAGTCAAAATTGTGACAAGTGCTAGTTAGTACTCACAAGTGAACACGTACGTATTATGATGTTGAATGAGTATTATGATCTTTATTAGTGTTTTTGGTAACACACAGAAAAAATGTGTTAGACCTTTTATGTACACCTTGTATGTTAAATTAAACGAATCAATATGTATGAACACATTACTCTAAAATACAAGCTTCTTAATCAAAAGGTTACATTCGAAACTATTACCATAGAGTTGTTCGATTCCTCGTTTATCATCTTCAGGCAATACATAGTCTGCCCCAAACCACTGATAATATGGATACATAAGAGCTTTTTGATCACTTGAATGTGAGAGTCCTAAACTGTGTCCAAACTCATGTGCAGCCACGGCAAACAAACTGACACCTAAGATAAAAAGATAAATCATTAATAGTAAAACTTGAGATCATCAAATGATTCTAACCAGATGAGAATATGTACGAGGGGCGATTGATAAATAAGCTCTCCATGGCTGTAACTTTTTTTATTTGTTAACCGAGTTTCAAAATTCTTTTTGTATCTTATACTCACATTTGTAATACACTATTCACTTTTCGACATAGTCCCCCATCCCTTTCCACGCATTGTACCAACGCGTGACCAGTTGGGTGAACCCGTCGGAAAGGAATTCCGGAGTTGATGTCGACACCAGGATTGAATGGCAGCGTTTACCTCGCCGTCAGAACCAACTCATATCCCTTAAGGGGCTCTTTCTTCTTTGGGAAATGGTGAAAGTCGCAATGTGCAAAGTCTTTCATTTTTGAATTGCAATTTTTCATCTTTGAACTGTAGGCGCTGCAACGCCTCTGGTGTGTGGTGACTCGTGTGCGGGCGGACGTTATCGTACTCCAGAAGAGGGTCCAAAGCTGCCATTCAATCCTGGTGTCGACAACAACTCCGAAATTCCTCTCCGACGGGTTCACCCAACTGGTCACGCATTGGTACAATGCGTGGAAAGGGATGGGGACTATGTTGAAAAGTGAAAAGTGCATTACATAGAGGATAAATGTGAGTATAAGATACAAAAAGAATTTTGAAAATCGGTTAACAAATAAAAAAGTTACAGCCATGAAGACCTTATTTATCAATCGCCCCTCGTATATTAGTGAAGTTATAAAAATGGTATAGGAAAGTTATTGAATAGTTATTTCATTTTTACAGAAAACATTTTTCAGATCTAAATCACATGGAAAATGGCTATCCTTCCTGCAATTCATTTTCTTATTGTCCAATATTCGATAGCCTAATCATAAGGTGATTAATGCATCATTTTCCGTTTGGAAAGTTTTATTATTTATAAATTACTAGTTCAATACCTATCGCTACAAATATGAGTGTAATATAAAATACTAGAGTTTCCGTTTTACACAAAGGATCTTTACTTACCGTTATCTCTTTTTCAGACAAATAAATATTATTAAATTTCGACACATCGGCACTAATGAAATTTAGATTTAATATCGTTCTCAGCGAAGAATTAATAAAATTTCTTTTAAGATTGTTTAACTAAACGGTAATTGTTTTATTTCATATTCTGCTAAATCATTTACATAGACCCCGATTATTTCTCTACAAGATGTTATCCGCGCGCAGTTTGCGCGATATTAGTTTCAAATTCAATTCATATTGTTGTAAAGCTTATTCAAATTATTTCGTGTGACGAAAATTTGCTCAGACAACAATGGTCAGGTGACTTCAGTTCCGGCATGTGCTTCAAGCCAGCGCCAACAATGCAAAACTATTTCCGTGACGAACTCGCATGTTCTCCTTTATTTATAGTTTGATAAACAACATTCGTCTTCGTGATAAACGCCTTGTTGGTCGTCATTTAACAGAGAAGTCAGATCAACCAATTTTTGAAGCATTGATATGTTGTATAATCGTTCTACTAATGCGTTGCTTCCTTAAGTTGTCTCTCTGCTAGATCTGTAAATTCTTGTAATTGGGGTGGATCTGGGAAGCTTGTCACTCTTTTTCCATTACTTAATAAGTATTGATCAATATCTTGATACTTCATTGTTCTGTCTGTTATAATACAACTTAATTGATGTAGCATTTTAGATACTGCATGTAAACAGAGCCTTCTAATTTTTGCTTTGGCTGGCTTAGATTGCAATTCGTCAATCTATCTATATATATAAAGAAGGATGTTTGTCTGTGGGTGGGTCTGTGGGTCTGTGGGTACGTTTTTTATACAAATCTACAGTTTTATTCCGATCTTGATGAAATTTCGCATACATGACCTTCAAAGCATGAGGAAGATCACTGTCTACCTCAGATTTCGGAAAAATAATAAATATCGATAAAAAATCGATATTCATGGTTATGGCAAGGCATATTAATGAGAAATATCGCATGACCAACAATGCAAGACAAAGTTTTTACAACAATGGTATCAACACGCAATTCACAAACACTCTGCACGGACCAACAATATATATATCTCATGACCAACAATGCAAATAAAAGTTTGTGCAACCATAGGTATCAACAATGGTTTCAACACGCAATTCACCAATAACAAAGAGCACAGAATGATGATGTAATGTTAAAGCAATCTTTCCAAGAATTATAACAATGAACATAAAATGATGATGTAATATGGATAAGTTTCAATTTGTAACAATGCATAGAATTCCTTTTATTCAGGCTTTTCTTAGAAAAGAGAGTTCTTAGTACCTAACAATTTCTTGAAAATCTTTAAAAATGATCAGTAACTGGAGATAATGGAGAGTTAGCAGACTATTGAGAAAGAGTGGAAACACGACAGAGGAAGCACTCCTTTAGCTCCGAGATGTATTGAGCAAATGAGAAGCAAGTAAATAGATTAATCGGCGACCGCTAGACTGCTCAAAGTGATGAATGGCCAAGTTTTGCTTCAACACATTGAGAGAAGAGTGGAAATTGCAACAACACTGGGTATACATCTGAGGTAAGATTATGTGAGTAAGAAATTATTGGAGAGGTCCAGCCATTGTGAGCCTTTAAAAAAATTTTATTCGAGTTTTCATTAAGAATTTTTACTGTATTAATTCTAAGCATTTTCATGTGTTTATTTTTAAGATATAGCAAAATTTATTTTAATTTTTGAGATTGTTCTGTTTACATCCCAAGTGTAATAATCCCGGGCAACGCCGGGTACCTCTTCTAGTATGATATAAAAGAGCTGTTGGATCCGGCATCCAATTCCTCCAACAATTCATCCAAAATTTTTGTTGAGGTATTTTGATTGACCAACAATTAAAATTAACACTGCTTTATTGTTAAAAAGAAACTAGTCGTTTAATTGTTGTCCACGTTGTCCATGGATCCAAATAGCCCTCTGAATAAGCTTGTTGTGGCATTCCCTCCATTCTTCGATAAGGGCTTCACTGAGCTGCTGCAGCGTCTGTGGTGTTGCTGAACGCTTGCGAAGATGTCTGTCAAGCATATCCTACATATGCTCGATTAGATTTCTGTCAGAACTCATTGGTGGCCACTCCATAACCGTGATTTGACTTTCCCACTGGAAGTTCATAAATGTTCGTGCAGTGTGAGATCTGGCATTGTCTGCATCAAGGCGAATTCTGGACCAGTACCATATGCAGCAATTACAACATAACACTCCAGAATGGTCATCAATGTAATGTTGACTGTTAAGATTCTGAGGGATGATGACGAGGCCCCTGCGGTTGTCAATACAGATCCCACCCCATACAATCACCAAGCCACATTCAAATCTAACGAAACTTGCATCGTTCGTTTGTGCATCTGTATACATGCACACGATAACGGGTCCATGAAATCTTGACTCATCTGTGAATAGCACATACTTCCGTTTGTTTGGATTACTCAAACGTGCACCTCGTGCTGATCGACGGTGATCTCGGGTTGGACTCCTAAGTCTGTTACGGAGAGTTTCGTCGGACACATCCCTTTCAGTCGCTGTCTTCAGGTCATTTTTCAGCTCCCTGGCCGTAGCAGTGCGTTTTCGTAATGAGGATGTTACGATATAACGGTCTTGCCGATAAGTTGTTTTACGCTTACGGCCTTGTCCAGATCTCCTAGAATACTGACCTGTTTCTTGGAACTATTACAGTTTGTTTTGGGGTGGGGGTCCTTTCTTTGTTTCTTTGATTTAAAAACAAGTATGGAATGTAATGCGGTTGATTTGATTTTTATTAATGAATGGCATGGGCGTCTTGTTCCATTTTTTTCTTTGGAGGTATAGTATTTAGATGACGGATGGCAGACTTTGAAAAACGTGTTCCCCTAATTGTTTTGAGCAGTGATTATAAATTGTACCGCTTAATTACTCCCAGTAAACGTTTTTTATTTTCCTTTGAACTAGAGGACGAATAGATCAGAACGACATCCCACGAGCACAATCCCGAAAATGTTGACAGAACAAGGGAACTTGTGCCATGAGTATCGTTACAGAATCATTCGGAGTAGGTTAACCTAGGGCATTCGGTGAAAAAGACCTGAACCATGGCGCGAAGGCGGTAAATTTTCCGTCACGACAATGCGGTCGCTCATAGAGGTTAGAAACACTTAAGTTTTTAGGCCGCAACAACATGGACATCCTTTTTCATCCGCCCTTCTCGCCGGATTTGGTTCCTTGCGACTTCTTTCTCTTCGCAAAGATGAAGCTCAAGTTAAATGATAGCCATTAGAAACCGTAGACAAGATCCATCGCGAAATGCAGGAGATGCTTAACACGATTAGAGAACAGGACTTCTAGGAAGCTTTCCAAAAGTAAAAGTTCTGGGAACGGTGTATTAAAGGAGAATTACTTTCAGGAAGAGAGTGACCAAACGTAAGTAATGGTACTTCATTGTACATATATAGCCTCGGAACTTTTTGACACTATCTCGTATTGGCGCTTCAATACAAACAACCTAAATAAACTCTCTTTACAGGAGAATTAGTACATGGTAGTCGTTAAAAATCTGGATAGTAACGAAGAGTTCTTGTCGATCTAACATAGTAACATAATTCAATCTCCATTCGATGAAAAATGGAAAATAAATTTCCGTTTTTCTTTCCATAACTATTCGAAACTTACTTTTTTGGATTTTTTCGTACATTATTTTCTCTTGAACCACGGACACCAGTATGGCTTTACATTATTATAATCTGTCCAACGAAAGTTGCACTCAGCGTATCCAATTAAATTTCCAATTTCACTTTTCCAATTAATTTTACTTTGAAGCAATGTCTAACAATTTAAATCGGAAGTTTAATTGGACATGCTCAGTTCAACTTCGTTTGATACATTATAATGTAAAACGGAATGAAAAAATGTCTTCACCAATAGGAATTAAAGTGTGTTGACAATAATTATTTTCTTCAATCAGGGCCTATGACACAACGTTACTAACAGTATATGCTATTTCCATTTAATCATGCATAATCCTCCAAATCTTTTCTGAATCATATATTTTAATAATTTTAAATGTTTATTAAATCAATATACAGCCAATGTGATTCTAATATAAAATCTGTTAAAAACTTACTAGTGCTCTCCTTGTCATGATAGGTGGCCCACTCTTCGTCATCATCGAAATGTGTATCACCACCAATACTTGGACCAGGGAAGAAAGCATGAGCGAGCACTGATCCTGGGCCATCAAATGGATACGAATCATCATGATTATCACGAACGAAACTGATTAGAATGTCCGCGTCGACGCCCGGCGCCACTTCTGTGAAGGTGAGACGAGTAGCGTCGCTCCACACTCGGAAAGCTCTGCTCAATTCACTTCGCACATTACCAATGCGTAATTTTTGGTTCTGAAAGCGGTCAATGCTACGATTAACGAAAAAAAAATGTTTCTATTTCAATAAGTTTTGAATCCAATTTTCAATCTACCTGAAAAAAAGAAAAAAATGAATAGAAAGCAATATCAATTTTTTAATATTCATTTTAAGGACATTAAATGTGACATTCAATGTGAGGGGTAATCAAATCAAATCTATTTTGAAACATTCACGTTTTAGGAAAATTATTTTTCTTGATGACGTATTATATTCACCTTTAGAGATTTTACAGCATTTGTAAGTTTGTAATTTACAAGATGACTGCGCCATTGTGTAAAAGTATAAGGTAAAAGAGATGCCCCAGTAGCTGTAGTTCTTTTGCCGCTCGCTAGATGTACGAGGGGCGATTGATCCATGGCTGTAACTTTTTTATTTGTTAACCGATTTTCAAAATTATTTTTGTATCTTATACTCACATTTGTCCTCTATGTAATGCACTATTCACTTTTCGACATAGTCCCCATCCCTTTCCACGCATTTCGCGTGACTAGTTGGGTGAACCCGTCGGAGAGGAATTCCGGAGTTGTTGTCGACACCAGGATTGAATGGCAGTTTTGGACCCTCTTCTGGAGTACGATAACGTCCGCCCACACACGAGTCACCACACTCCAGAGGCGTTGCAGCGTTACAGTTCAAAGAGGAAAAATTGCAGTTCAAAAATGAAAGACTTTGCACATTGCGACTTTCACCACTTCCCAAAGAAGAAAGAGCCCCTTAAGGGACATGAGTTGGTTCTGACGGCGAGGTAAACGCTGCCATTCAATCCTGGTGTCGACAACAACTCCGGAATTCCTCTCCGACGGGTTCACCCAATAGTCACGCGTTGGCGCAATGCTTGGAAAGGAATGGGGACTATGTCGAAAAGTGAATAGTGCATTACATAGAGGACAAATGTGAGTATAAGATACAAACAGAATTTTGAAAATCGGTTAACAAATAAAAAAGTTACAGCCCCTCGTATATGAGATGTAAGCAGAAACGCAGCACGCAGTGACAAGAAATGGGAATGAGTTGCATAGGAAACAACTAACAGTTTCGTCGATTTACAGGTAAGCTATGACCGTTGACGACGCCATTTCTTATTTAGTGGAACAAGGAATGGAACCTAAAATGAACATTTGCTTGTGAAATTGAATAAAACGGCTTCAGGCAGGTTAAAGTAAACTCTAAGGGATGTAACTATGGTAACTGGAAGCCTTATTGTCGGGACAGATACTCCTTCGAAATCGGGAGTGATGCCCTGCTGTTTCAATGAGTGTTTAGAGGACTACAACAAAACTAAACTTATGGTTGATTGGGTGAAATGTGTCGACTGCAACGGATGGTTGCATGAATCTTGAAAATATTCGTTGCTGCAACAGATGTGGCAGAGGGCACACACTGAAAGAGCATAAGACTTGAAGGTAAAAGATAGTTTCATTTTTTTGAGTACTATTCTTACGTCATTTGAATCAAAAACCTTTCTACATTTGTATCTTTTTATGTAGACTATTAAAGTAAGTGCCTTAATTTGTCGTTTGTCAACATTTCTTGAGATACAGATACATTTATGGGGCATCTTATCCCACAGGGGCATCTATCCCGATAATAAGGCTTCCAGTTACCATAGTTAACATCCCTTAGAATTTACTTTAACCTGTCTGAAGCCAGGAAAAACAACCACACTTTTTTTTTGTAACAAAAATCCATTTTTAAATGAATTTTAACGGTGTACTGATTTTTCAAAATCATACATATTGCATATTGGACGATACGTTTTACCGTTTGTTATTGTCCAAGACTATGCGAATAAAATAATATTACTGTAACGTGTATGAGCAGGCTAATTAGTAGCTGATGCAGTGGAAATAAAAAGTACACGTAAACAGTGATAGGGTATAAAAATAAAATGAATTTAATATAAAACATGGAAACTCAAAGAATAAAATAAAATGAAAATGAAATCCTTAAGCTCTAAGCAAAATCTACATCAACAATTTCTCATTTGGCAAAAGCAACACAGTTTACACGCAAAAGTAAAACACTTCATTTGCATATGAGATCAACTTATAAGTAACCTTAAACTTCTAGGTTAAGAAAACATCGGTTACAAACTTCTATCCTAAAGCAATAGTTAACAAAACAAGCAACTCGGTAGACTCACCGAATTTCTAAAAATGAAATAACCTTACACCCAATTAGTTATGGTTCTCTTATTAAAACAACAAATAAGCTTTAAATTATCATATGAGATAAATACTGTATAAACATCAAAGCGAGCTTATCCGTTAAAAATAAAATCTATTTCTACTTGAAATACAAAATATTATCAAAGAGCTGACGAAGTGTAAAACCACACATAATACAAAACTATTTTTAGCTTAAGGAAAAATTCAGTCCCATACACTTATTATCCACCATGAAAATAATAACATGTCACATGATTTAAGAGTTCACAAGATCCAATGTCACATCCAGTAAATCACAGAAATACTTGTTTAAGAACGTAATTAACATAGAGCACAAAAACACGCTAATAAGTAACGGTCCAAAAATAAGGTTAATGTCTTTAGCAAAATAGGAGCAATGAAAACAACAAACTTTACAAAAGGCACATTTCTGTTACGTTCGTCGCTCTACAAAAAAAAAACACAGAACATTGTAACTATCATTAATAATGAACACTGGACACAAATAGGAAATTTTGACCTAATTAACTTAGCCGAAGGAAAATTTGACACCACGAGTAGGCTTCCGCAAAACACTAGCACTGGTAAACAAAACCGTGCCCGAAGCTTAAATAGGCCCAGAGACCACAGGGCCAAGCCCCTCGAATACTCGTGCCGACTCTATGCTCACGCTGATATAAGTCACTAAATACTGTGCCTATCTCTCGATAGCCACAGCCCATTAACGAAAAAGTACTCACATATAACGTGTGCGATATTTCTATCGCTTTCAGCAACGGGTAGAACTGGTTACGGGCATTCTCATTCCATACGACGAAACCACTATTCGAGTCGTGCTTCTCCGTAGCAGGAATCTCCGCCACGAAAGCTTGCCGGCATGGCTCCAACGCCGTCGAGGTAACTCCTCCATTCCACGGCGAGCCGCGACCCACGACGCCGCACAAGCTGTCTCGGACTTCACCGCTCGGTTTCAACGTGTAAAGCCTCTTCCTCCTTGTGCTTTTGCTCTCGTCTACCTTTGGTCCGACCTCGTTGCTAACCGCACGTTGACTTAATCTTCTCTCTCGCTCCCGCTTCGAACTTTGAAAATCTGCCGCTCGATTATGATTCGTATGACGACACTGTTTGCTCGGCTCCGCCGCCGTCTTCGAACGATAGAAGTATCGAGAGCGAAACCTCGCGCTAGTGTCGCCAAAATTCGAACTCCGTGACAATTACACTTTTTCCTTAAGTGGGGCATCTCTATCGGATTTACCCTACTGCGTTCCAAACAAAAAAAAGAAGAAAAACAAACCATTTATGCAGAAATGTCGTTTTACTGAGAATAGTTTAGTCCAATGTAATTTCCGTTGTTAATGTAGCAAACCATGTATTTCTTGTAACATGCAAAACAGCGTTTCTGGCGGTAATTCTAGTTTGGAACGACATTTGCAAAAAAGTGTGGTCAAATCTTTGAGCTTTAAGTAATCCTTATAAAATAATCTACCAACTGGAAGATGTGTGTGTCGAGATATTTGAACAATTCTCCAGATAATGATATCTGTTGGAAATGTATGCGTCAGTCTAGGTCACTTCGTGCAATTGTGCTTTGTAATGTAACTTGGGCTTTGGTTAGTCTGGGTCTCATAACCATCCAAAATTGTTATTAATCTTATACCATATATCTATATATCTTTAAATTCTAGGACCCATTTCTCTCCTAATAATATACGATTGACTGTGAATTGTAGAAAATGAATGAGAAATCCCATTTGATGCAGTGGGGATGTTATTTCTACATTCAAAATAAACATACATAATTTAAGAATAGCTGATATGCCCGGCGTTGCTCGGGCTGTTTTTTCATGAAATTTTGCAATATTTGAATATAAATAAGAACACATGAAAACTTTAAAGTACACTCACATGCCAGAAGTCATGGGACAGGCACCTAATAACGTGTGGAACCTCCTCTAACCCGGCAAACTGCCACAGTGCGACGTGGCATTGATTCCACAATTCGGTGGAAGACATTTTAAGACAATGCCAACCATTCGGACTGGAGAGCTACCCATAATTGCATGGTTGTTTGAAGCGCAGGATCCCGTGAACGAATGGCCCTCTCGAGCACATCCCAAATGTGTTCAATTGGATTCATATCTGGTGATCGGGGCGGCCATATCATGTGCTGAATTGCCCCGAATGCTCCTCGAACCAATCGCGAACAATCATGGCCCGATGGCATGGTGCATTGTCGTCCTGGAAAATCCCATCTTTGTCAGGGTATGTGAAGTCCATGAAGGGCTGCAGATGGTCAGCGAGCAGCTGGACATAGCGCTAGCCAATCAGTGAACAGTCTATCTTAACCAAAGGACCCAAGCCATGCCACGAAAAAACACCCCACGCCATTACAGAGCCACCATCAGCTTGCACAGTGCATGCTTGAAAACTTGGATCCATGGTCTCATGGGGTCTGCAGCACACTCGGGCCCTACCATCAGCTCGTATCAGCTGGAATCGAGACTCATCAGACCAGGTCACACGTTTCCAGTTGTTAAGTGTCCAGTCGATGTGTTCATGGGCCCAGGAGAGACGTTGCTGACGATGTCTCGTTGTTAGCAAGGGCACCCTCGTAGGTCTTCTACTTCCATATCCCATGGACACCAGATTTCGCTGCACAGTTCGCATCGATACAGCTCTAGTATCACGTCCCTGGTTAAAATCTGATGTCTTCTGGCGTAGTGCCAGTTGCCTATTAGCGGTGACCATCCTACTCAGACGTCGTTGCTCTCTTCGTATAGCCATTGTCACACATAACACCTTATCCCTTCCTTACTCATGACAATGTAACCTACTGCTATTGATTTGCATATTTATACTATTTGCACATGATGCTATTGTCACTTGAAAAATAATCCACTGCTATTCCATGACTTTTGGCATGCGAGTGTATATATTCACTTTGGAAAACTGAAAAAAAAATTCTTTAAAATGCTCGCACTGGAATTTTGTGTCCAATCTTCTTCGTCGAAGCAACAATGTAACCTTCATTGTTTCTAACAAAAGAAAAAATACTGATTGCTAAAATCCAACATGGAAACAATGAATATTTCATTGTTGCTTGACTAAGATGGTCAACTAACTTTTCACTGCCAGGGTGTCTTTTTCGTAGGCTGCGGCATGTATTATTTTCATCAACCATTGTTGACGCAACATAAACACGACCAGCCGATTGTTCACACATGCAAGGAAACAAATATAAACCAAATCTATTTCATATATATAGATGTAAAGATTATTAATTTCTACGTTTTTAAGAGACTTATCTCCAGTTTTAGACTTTCCATCATTGTGTTAAATTTTAACTTTATAGCTTACTTCTAAGTTGCCTTTTAAAACCGTACAAACATACTTACATTGCCTTTTATATGTATAGATGTCAATGGGAGCAATAAGGGGATAACTTCAAATTACCCCCCCCCCCTCCCCGAAGGTGTTGGTCTTGTATTTATGATGCGTTCGAAAGTCAATTCAAATCAATCCCTGAAACGCTGAGAGTTTGTCCTTCTACCTTGATGATGAATAAGTTAAATGAAAGGCATATTGAAACCGAAGTCGTTGAAATCCATAACGCACACCTGTCGTCATCAAACGAATTTTTGGAAATAATATATCTGTCGAAATTGTTGTTTCTCCGACATGGAGAGGTTTTTTCTTCAGTAAATGTCATTGTAAAATTGATGAGCATCTACGTTTCCTAGAAACATGATGGAGCTTCTTTTATTCAAGAGTAGCAGATAATGATGGGATTCCGTAGGAATTCAGTGAATTTAAAATATTATACGATATGGTTGGTGCACAGTTTATAATTTCACTCTAGAAGCAGTTGTCTATCCTCAACAGGTAATAAGTTCCATATGTCCAAAGTGTTATAAGGGAAGCACTTATTCAGAAAGGGTGTATCAAAATTGTTATTAACCTTATACCATATATCTTAGTAGTTCAATTTTAAATTTACAAGTAGCGGGCGTATAAGCTGATATCAACATCCATTCCTGAATAAAGAACACAGGGTGGTTCATTCTAGTCAATACTTTATACAGTTCTTTACAGTGCAAGTAAATCGTTGAAGATAAAAAAATTTTGTTGAGCATAAATACTTTATATTGACTGGTTTCTCATTAATCCATACCAATCAATCTATCTATACTCCAAATTACGTAATTATAGGCTGCCTTTTCTCTCTTTGATTGTAGGCTACATTTAATCTGAAGTGGAAGTAGATATAATTTCTTGACTTTTAAGGTTTAGGCAAGTTCCCATTTAGACATACTTTTTGAAGCTTTTAGGTAAGAAATATAGATTTCTGTAGATACTTAATCATACAACTCCTGGCAAAAGGTATTCGAACGCTAAAGGATGAAATGTAACAATCGACGATCCTGCTGTTTATTTTAAAATAAAAATATTTTGACACAAAAATATCATATAGAATATTTTATCACAAAAAAAGATAATAAATAAACAATTTATTCATCCGTTAGAATAAAATTGATTTGAAGTCTTCCGTGTAGTTTTTTAAAATTAAAATTTAAGTTCGAACCCTTTAAGGTCCTTCTTCTAAAGGACCAGTTTGCGAACACAGAATGGCCATGTGTTTCGAGAGTGACACACGATTACATTTCGACAAAGGCGAGAACAATCGTGAAATACTTTGTCACAAAGAGATAGCATTTTTGTGTTCAGTACTTTATCCATCCTTTAGAATATTACTTGTATCTAAAATTGGAAAACATCTGTTAAGTAATGTTAGCTGCAAAACAACATTAACAAAAACATGTCATGGAAAAAAAATATTGAACACAGTGTTGGTGAAAAAAACTATTCGGACATATGATAAAAATGGACATTTAATGGAAAAAATATAATCGCCCTTGAGCATTAAGCAAAGGGGAGATGAAAAGTCGTATATTATTACCTTATTCAGATGACACGGAAAACTATAGAATACAACGAAGACATCAAAAATCAAATTATCAAAAGCCTGCAAGAAGGAACGACCCAGAGAGACTTTGCTACGTCAGTTCGGTGTGCATTATCTGTTGATTACATAGAAGAGGTACCAAGAATCTTGGAAGAAGTACCAAGAAGAAGGAACCACAGAAAATTGCCTTAGAAGTGGTCGTCCAAGGGCTACAAGAAAAATGCACAGTCAATCACTGCGCACAATTTGCAATAAAATAGGCATATAATTCTAAAGAATTCAATACAAGATGGAAAATAAATCACGCCAATTTATCAAATCAAACTCTAAGGAATAGTTTGAATGAAATGGGTTATTCGTTTTGCAAAGCAAAAGATAAAAGTTCAGAGACAGAAAAATTTAAAATATTTCTTTATATAACACAGAAATGGACCATCGATGACTGGAATAAAGTTGTGTTTTGATATGAGAGTCGAATTTGTATTGTATGTGGAGATGATGCTGGGAAATTTGTTTGGAGAGGTCTGAAGAAAGATTTCATCTATACACTTTCTCACTCTAACTTGACACTGTTGATTCAGTTACGGTGTGTAAGCCGGTTCTGGTTTTCGTATTATCATATAGTGCCATTTCTGATTAGCTTTGAGCATCAGTGACACAAATAAGCAATCAATGAGAGCATTCCTTTGATTCTCTCTTCCGCAGTAAGAGAAGATTATCATGTGATTTTTGTTACTATCATTAAGTTAATTACTGCAATTGTAGCTATTTTCTGCCATCCCGTAAGCTGTACTTTTAGGGCAGCTTCTACACGCATGAATACATTCCAGAAATTCATGCGGTCGGTCAGCCTCATTTGTTCATAACAAAGAATAGTGCCAAGTTAGAGTGTGAAAGTGTTTAAATTGTTTGCTCAGTGCAACCAAATTTCCAACTGAACTTATGATTTGGTGGTGCATGAGAGCATATGGCATAAGAAAAGCTGCAATTTTAATGATACTATTAATGCAGAGACTTGTGAAACTACTTTGGATACATTTCAGATTGAGTTATAGAAGTTTAAGTTGCTGATACTGAATTTATTTAAAAGGACAATAAGTCTTCATGCAATAAGCGATTCCTAGAGGAAGTGCTCGCGCCATGTGATTATGCCGTTTTCGGTTCAGCGACGGCATTATCAACTGTAAGAAAACGGCTCGAAAGCGTTGTTCTCTCTCTCTCTCTCTCTCTCTCTCTCTCTCTCTCTCTCTCTCTCTCTGCAGTGTTGGACTGCTTTTTCGTCATTTATTCATAACATATCAACCTTATTCTAGGTAATTTTTTACAATCGTTTACTTGCACATTGTACGAGATTGACGTTATTATAGATTGCATGACGGAAACATGAGCCCGCCGCAACCAAGCGAAATTCAGTTGAACCAGCATTAAAAAAAATCGTGTCTAGGGCAAACAGAATAAAGGAATTTCTTAAATTTAACCAAAAAAAGTTTTGTCGTGCTGCCAACAGCCCGGATATCAATATCATCGAAAACTGGTAGCAGAAATTGAAGACAATAGACAGTTCACGATTTTCCGTAATAAAATAAAAAATAGATAATGTATATACGAAAATGAAAACTTAATACAAAATTTAAAATTTTTTCGTTTAACATGGATTTTTTCGTTTTCGTCTGTTCACTTTCGTAATGGAATTTTCCAAGATTTTCGTAGGGAATTTCATAGGCAATTTTCGTATGACGAAACGAGTGCATATCAGCTCGATTTTCGTTTTGGGTCGATTCATAATGGACGCCGAACTGTAGCTCCGTCGAAGAACAGCTTGAACGTACAATGCATTCCGACACCAACATAACCCTATTAAATAAAGCCTTTGACAAAGGATTGCCTCTATCCGAAACGTCAGCTTTTTTTTTCAGGGTCTTACCACCCTGTGGTCCATTTTTATTAAATAAACTCTTCACCGATCGTTTGAAAGAGTCTCTCTTGCGTCGAATTCCGCCCTCTACTTCAGGCCCTCGATCAGTAGCTGTATTTTCAGATGGACACTGGGGTCGGACAGCCCCGCGTTTCTTTGCAACTGTGCCCCTAGGCACTCAATAACAGCCGATATAGTCTCATTAGAAGCAGGGCTGTGGAACGTAACTGAAACTTAAGGAAATAACGATATTAATAGCGGTATTATAATGCTTAACGTAACGAAATTTCTTAACGCGGGATAATAACGGAAACATAAGAAAATCTAGGCTGCGGGAAACAAGCGTAGGAAATATACAATTCATATAATCAGGAGTGTTGAGGTTCTGGAGGAGCCCATTGATAACAATGGGGTGACTGACATTAAAATATCTCATACAAAAAAATAAAATATTATTATTAAAACGTTATGATAACATTATTTTCTAAGATAGCGATATCAAGTAACAAAAAGCATAATGTAACGAAACCTAATAACAAAATGTGTAACGTAACGTTTTAACATTACGTAAATCAATACGTTCCATAGCCCTGCTTTAAAACGTCTTGATAACGTTATTTTCTAAGATAACGATATTCAGTAACGTAACACCTAGCATAACGAAATCAAGTAACAAAAAACCATAGCGTAACGAAATCTAATAACAAAATGCGTAACGTAACGTTATAACATAACGTAAATCAATTCGTTCCACAGCCCTGATTAGAAGTGAGTTTTTTTTCCTGAGGTATGTCATTTTAGGCCAATCTTCCCTATACATACGTTCAACCTATGATGTTCCGCACTTATGACATTTAGAGGTATAAATTCTCAGCACTCTTTCGCTTCTACGACACTTGTTTCGCACTCACTGAATGCATGTATAATTATAGGAAATGATGTTTCGACTTGAGACGTTCGATGTAAGACATTTTCTGGAAACCAAGTGTGTCGTAAGTGCGAGGACTCCCTGTACAAGCTCTTTGTATATAATTTTTGAATGTTAAATTCTTTGATTTCAGCTTCATGAGATCGGAATCATGAAGCTTATGACACTAGCCTTTTAACAAAGAAAAAAAATTACAGATGTTTATTAATCGTTGCCGGCCCTACAAAATATAGTAAATAACTACAGTGCGTTGGATTTTACAGTAAATATATTAGCTATTTGTATGAGCAAATCAATGTCATTTAATATACGATCATGAACTGGTTAATTTTTTACTGATGTGTTGCGGTCAATACAACGTTTTTTTTTATTTATACCGTGTTGCAAATAGAGTGTGAATATTGTAGCATTGTTTTTACTAACTTTCTTTGGTCAATTATTTGTGTGTTACATTTCCTACGACAATAACACTATATCTGTATGGATAAAGAATAAAATTCTTTAAAAGATGGCTTGTTTATCGTCAAAAGTAAGCTCAATGGCGCAGATGGAGTAAAGAAAAACGAAATAAAATCGATTTATATCGGCACGAAATTCCATTTCCCCACAAACAAGGCCGAAAACTCCACCGAGTAATCAGATCAACGAAAGTTCAGCAACAGAGGCAGTGACACTTTCGGAATACACTGCAGTCTTGATCAGTTTTTATGTCTGTTATAAATAAATGAAGGTCAATGAAGATAGGAATGGGAAAAACAGAGTGGGAAGGGTGCCGTAATGTGACTGCACCGATCTTAGAAGACAGATCAGAAAAAATACGTTCACGATTGCTCATGACTGGCATTGTTAATTTTGTATACAATGAAGTATTACTTTAAACAATAAACTTGAATGATAAATAAGTAAATAGAGAAAAAGGAAGCATTTTTTACCACCCTTATTCTGAAAATGAAAGTTTAAGTTTTATCACTTAGAAGAAACTATCTTATTAGCAAAGCAAATTCTGATAGACCAGGAGCCAGCCGCGTTAGATTTAACCGGAAAGATCTAATTCAGTTAACTATCTCATTTCACAGTTTTGCCCGTAGGAAATGAGAATCTGTCGGTCTGGCAGTCCAAAGCGGTCGGACATAAAAATGGCGGCCCTTCAAAATCCGGTACGATCTATTTCTGGTTCATGGTTTTTTCCTTAGATTACTCCTCCCTAATTAAAATTTCATCGGTCTGGCATTTGAAATCGGCCGGAAAATGGCTGCCAGACCAATCCAAAGTTTGGTAAAAATTGACATCCATTTAACCGAAATGATCTAATTTTACTTTTTGAACCAAATTGTACCTAACTGCCTGCCATTCACGAATGATTCGGTCTGGCATTTCGAAGCAGCCGGGATCACGGTGCCAGACAGTTTTAAAATATCAAATTCGTCAATTTTAGCAGTTGACATATGTAGAAGAAAAGAAGGACGAGACGCAGAAACTCTTAAAAAAAAAATTGGACACAGTCTTATCATTTCAGGGTCTTACCACTCTGAGTCCAATTTCAATGTTAGCAATATAATCGAATAACTGTACCGACTGTATAATACTAGTTTCTTGGATTTTTCCTGAATATAAATATTTTGATTTGACGGTCTGGCTTTTAAAAATCAGACTAAATTATATACCTTAAGTTAAAATTTATATAAAAATATTTGAATACTGAATGCCAAGATTTTAATAACAATAAATCAATAAAATATTAATATGTAACGATCAATTCATTTCACCAAAGGACAGGATACTAAAATCCTTGGAAGGTCATCTGGGTTGAAAGATCTTCTATAGAAGTACACAAAGTATCGGGTACTTCTGGTATTATTTATTATTTCAGGCATGTTGAAAAAGTGTATTATACCTCACCTCAGAAATTTATAACAAATGTTCAAACTACCCTCTTCGGATCATTGACTGTCGCACCCGTTCAAATATTCTTTGAAGAGTCCCTGTATTAAGAATGTCGGTTGCATAAACTTATTGTTTTACGTAGCCCCAGAGATAAAAATCCGAAGGAATGAGATCGGGGAATTTGCCGGCCATGGAACTGGTTCTCCCCTATCTGCCATGGTTAAACAGAACACCTTTCAGTTAACTTACTACAAAAGTGAACCTTGAAGACAGGCTAAGCACAAATGTCCAAAAATGACAAATGTAAACAAGTCTCCATAGCAACACAGCGCCATCTGATTGGTTACAAACTTCGTTGATGGATTATACCTCGTTGAATGCAAACTTTCATTAATATCGCAAAATTTAAGGATTTTATGATATATATTTATGTGGACTATGTTTATTGTTTTGGTGTGAAAAATTCGCCTTCACAGTTTGTAAACGTATTTTTGATACACCCTGTATGCACTCACTCGCCAAAAATCATGGCACACCTGACTAATGACCTGTTGGGCCTCCTCTGGCCCGGATAACGGCGGCGACCTGTCGTGGAAGAGAGTCTACCAGTCCGCGGAACACAACCACAGGCACGGCAAGCCATGGCGCCTCCCACTGCATACTCCATAACGATGCTGCATTTACCAGTTATGTTGGTGATGACCTAACAAATCGTTCGATGACGTCCCGCAAATGTTCAATGGGATTGCAATCTGGAGAACGCGGAGGCCAAATCATTGTCGTGAAGTCTGTAGCATATTATCCAGCCACTGCCGTGTCATAAGGGCCGCGTGTGGAGGCGCATAAAACAGTTCATGAAGGGGTCCAGGTGCTCCTCAAGCAGACCGACGTAGGAAGTAGCACGCAGAGTGGATGTTAGATGCACCAATGGACCCATATCATGCCACGAGAAAACACCACAGACCAGTATGGAGCCTTCACCTGCCTGAGTGGTCCCCACCTGATAAGCGGGGTCCATGGCTTCGTGTGGCCTGCATCAGACACGGACACGACCGTCAGTCCGATACAGCTGAAACCGTGCTCGTCGGACCAGACAACCCTTCGCCAGTCCTCAGCGGTCCAATGCCGATGTTGGTTGGCCCAGGCTAGGCGTTGCCGACGATGTGCAGCTATGAAGAATGGCACCCGTCGTGGCCTCCTGCTTCCAAAGCCTGCAGCTGCCAAGGTTCGCCGAATTGTCGTCATAGAAACAGTTGTGGGACGTCCCTGGTTGAACCACATGGTGATTTGGCCTGCTGTCGGCCTTCGAACAGCAGTTGCAAGCCGGATGACCCGGCAAACATCTCTGGTATCAATGTTGGGTGTACTCTCGATAGACCCTTGCAACGATTGTGCCGGAAAATTGCAAGGTGTTGGCTACATCTGATATTGAGGCACCTATCCGTCTGGCACCAACAATCATCCCCCGTTCAAATGCGGATAATTCTCTGCGTGCTGCCATTTCTGCAGCTAGTTTTGCTTACAATGATTGTGGGATATCAAGGAGTCCTTTGCACCTGAATTCCGAGAATGGAAGCAGCGGGATGTGCTCATTACGGACAGGGAACCTGATTGGAGGGGTGTGCCATGACTTTTGTTGAGTGAGTGTTTTATGTATCATGTATTATTTGGCGAAAATGGATTCGGAATACCCATTAAAGATATTAGCCGAATTGTTCTCATTATTCTGTTGAGCTTAAGATGACTGGTTTGTTTACAATATCATATTATCGTAAGCAAAAGAGTTGTATTTGTTGTATTACAAAGCTATTTTGTATGGAAATCTCGTTATATAAAGACAAAATTACAATGTTTCATTTCATTCCTCTTTCATTTTCTTATACCGTGAATTCCAAATATTATACAAATATCACTTAATTTATGATAGTAGCTTATCAGATATATTAATTTAGGGACTGGATTTAAATTTTGAAAAAAATCAGTCTGGTACCCTGAATCCAATTAACCTGGTTCGCTAGCCAATTAAATAGCCAGGGGCAAAAAAGTTAAGCAGTGAAAATTTAAATCATTCTGGTTAAATTGACTTCTATTTACGAAGGTTTGCGCTTATTAGGTAAATATCCACAGATCGAATTCGAATATAGACCGGAATATAGAAAGCACAAAATAAAAAATTACTCGTGTAAGAAAAGCATAATTTTTTCTCATAAGCTGAACATAAAAAAAATGAGAATTTTGACTCTTTAAATCGGTCTGGCACCGTGATTCCGGCTGCTTCGAAATGCCAGACCGAATCATTCGTGAATGGCAGGCAGTTAGGTACAAATTGGTTCAAAAAGTAAAATTAGATCATTCCGGTTAAATGGATGTCAATTTTTACCAAACTTTGGATTGGTCTAGCAGCCATTTTCCGACCGATTTCAAATGCCAGACCGATGAAATTTTAATTAGGGAGGAGTAATCTAAGAAAAAAACCATGAACCAAAAATAGATCGTACCGGTTAAATTGAAGTCAATTTTTCCGGATTTTGAAGGGCCGCCATTTTTAAGTCCGGCCGCTTTGGACTGCCAGACCGACAGATTCTCATTTCCTACGGGCAAAACTGTGAAATGAGATAGTTAAC
This sequence comes from Rhysida immarginata, assembly GCA_023313115.1. Lineage (NCBI taxonomy): Eukaryota > Metazoa > Arthropoda > Chilopoda > Scolopendromorpha > Scolopendridae > Rhysida > Rhysida immarginata. The sequence continues at coordinate 54,933 of JAHWFO010065174.1, forward strand.
TGAATTAGATCTTTCCGGTTAAATCTAACGGGGCTGGCTCCTGGTCTATGATGTCACAATCTATTCCACGCAAATAAAACTCCATAGACATGCAGGAAAACTGAATCTATTTAAATTTTTTGTGAGGGAAAAAAACCCAAAATTGGAAAGAAAAATTGCTAAAATGTGTTGTCATCAGGAACAAACCTGTATGCAAAATTTAAGAGCGAAAGGAAAAGCGGAAGTGCTTCAAAATTAGACTGAAAGGTTCCGTACCATTTCAAGATCCCAGAGAGAGCTAATATAAGGGTGGTAAAAAAAGACTAGATACACAATAAAATTGCTTAAACATCACGTGATTTGAGAAATTACGGGAGGCATCGGTCGATTTTTTTTTTAGTCAGTAGTGTAGTGGAAATACGGACACCGGGAAGATGGGGGAGGGGGGGCTAATTTTCAACAAATAATGATAACTTATATTTTTGGTTGATGAAAGCATTATGGCCGACTGATCTCGAATAATGCATAACCACAGCTCACGTCCAGTTCAGATATACAGTAAGAACATTATCTTCCATATTTTATACATCTATTATTCGAAAACTGGTGAAGATTTAGTCATGTTTTTTGCTCTTTCTAAAAACTAACTCAAAATTTCTTGACCTCGGGCGATTGACAAAGGCAACAAACGGTTTGGGCATGATTGCGATCCTGCGTGATTACGAACCCCCATCAGAACAGTTTGCTGTTATTTCATACGTAGTTTGAAATGGGGAGTGGGGTGTGCAAAAAAGAAAAAAATAAAAGCTCAATGCGTGGAATTTAAATCAATGATTGTGGTCCAGAGAACATACAGAACTAAGTTTAATGAAAATCATCCTGTTCATGAAACATTGAAGAGGTGGTACTATCAGTTTTTAGAGGTTGGCAGTGTGTTACTGTTTTGGAAAAAATTACTTAAATAAAAATGATTTTATGGTATTTTTAATAGTGAGACCTATTAAATAATTTAACTAGGTATGTGTTCCACATTTTTTTAATTTTTTATTTCATAGTTTTGCCTGTACATGTCAAAAACTAAACAGGAAGACTTGTAGCGAAACCACAGGTGTTGAAGGAGTTCGGGAAACGTTTGCTGGTAGCTCTAGAAAATCTATTCGCCGAGCAGTTCGTGAATTGGAGATGCTCATTTCATTTTTACATAAAATGACCAAACGTCCTCTTCGCCTAACACCATACAAAATTCAAATGGTACACTAACTGAAGCCAGATGATCGACCGAAGCGTAAAGGCGTTTGCAGAGGATATGCTGAGGCGAATCGATCATTCCTGGTAAATGTTATGTTTACAAATGAAGAAATATTTCATCCTTCTAGGACAGTTCACCGGCACACTTGCCGCATATGGGTTTCACAAAACCCCTCATGTAATTATGGAACGCGTTCGCGACAACCCCAAGGTAAATTTTGGTTAGGACGCATGTATAATCGAATCAACGGACCTTTCTTTATCCTTGACAACGCCAGGAATAAAAGGGAAACTGGTTGAAATTTTATGTTTTTTTTCCCGCTATGTACAAGGGTTGATCAAAAAGTGAGGTTACAAAGCCTGCAGTGAGACGTATACATTTTATTTCATAAAACCAGTACAGCCAACTGATAGTATATACATTAGGTTGTTTTTGGAAATAGTCTCCAGATCGGTTTAGGCACTCTTGGGATGAGTTTGAATATTCCCTCCTGGTAAAAATACTGTCCTTGCGTGTTCAGCCACGTTGACGCGAAGTGTTTCACCTCCTCGTCTGAAGCGAATCGTCGGTCTCCTAGGTGCTCCTTCAAGTGAGGAAAGAGGTGAAAGTCACTTGGAGCCAAGTCCGGGCTGTAGGGAGGGTGTTCGATGATGTCCCAGCGAAACTGCTTCAACTGCGTGGTGGTCTTCTGGGCTGTATGAGGTCGCGCGTTGTCGTGAAGGAGCACTCTTTCTTTCTTGAAGGAGCACCTAGGAGATCGACGTCTCGCTTCAGGTGAAATACTTCGCGACAACGTGGCTGAAGTGTAATGGCTGTGAGCCGTTATGTAAAGACTGTTCTGTTTGCGCGGCGTTTTTTTAATGTGAGGGCTGTTGTGCAAACTCAACAGTGATAGGAGAGTAAGGGGTGTGGGATAATGAAGTCATGATTTTTTTTGTCAAAATATGGCGCACAGTGAGGGCTCTGTGAGCGGGCGCATTGTCGTGGTGGAAGAACCAGTCATCTGACTGCCACAAATTGGTACGTTTTTTTTCTCAAACTGGTGCGCAGCCTTTTAAAAATTTCCAAGTAGGATGCTTGATTGATAAGTCTGTTTGGGAGGAACGAATTCTGCAGGCACAACACCCCTCACATCAAAAAACGCCGCGCAAACAAAACAGTCTTTACATAACGGCTCACAGAGACTGCGCACAAGCTTCCCTAGCAACGCCGCTTGGCATAATGACGGAGGAAGTGTTGGCTTACACTCACCTAGCGGGATAAGTCGGTAATACAAGCACCTGGCTATCAACACCACAATTCCGGTTTCTTTTGGGTACCCCCTTGTATTACAATATCCCCTCCCCCCACCTCCTCCTATCTCGTCCCGATTTTCGAATTGAAAAATTTAGTCACCTTAGTTTTACGCGCCATCGACGGAGGGTATTTACAGCTGTACTAATGCGGGAACAAACTTTTTGAGTTGCTCTTGAAGAGAATAAATACCATATATCGATATTTCTATTTGTTTTTCTATGACGGATCTTCGAAATCCGGTTGATAATTAATGTATATAGAAAGCGATATATCATGAAGCTTTTTTTTTATATATACAGAGTGATTCAAAATTACTGTCGAGATTTTCGTGGTTTAAAATTATAGCATTTAGAAATTATCAGGAAATTTATCACAGCCGGATCTTTCCCAGAACAGCACGTCTCGCTGATTTTCCGCCGTCGTCGCTGTCTTATAACTGACTGATGTGGCCGTCATGAGGAGAGGAACTCATCGTCACTGGGTCTCGGTGATCGAAGAAAACAGTCAGCACGAGTCATCATCATCCAAAGAGGTTCGCCCAGAAGCAACTGGAATAAAGGATACAGATATCGCATGTCACCTCTGTCACTGAGTTTTCTCGCAAAGTAAAAGATCCCTAAAGTTCACGAACTTGATAATGCAAACAAAAGAATTTCGTGATATGCATTTTCTTGGGTCCTGAGTTGTATATGGCCAATTGATTTTGTGGCTCCCGCCCTCCCCCGATCTTACACCCTTGGTTTTCAAGACCCCTGTTACACCCCATGAAGAACTGAAGCTCAATATTTCTTGCTGCATTACTTACATTCCAAATGCCGGAGAACACCTTGAAATCTTACCTGACATGAACGGCGCACACTTTGAAGTTGTACATTCATTTTATTCTATAGGTGATAAACTTTTTGAGTTGCACTTTCATATTCCATAAGGAGTTTTATTTATTTAGTTTTATTTCGGTGTGGCATTTACTGGCCACAGAGAGCCTCAACGATAATTTTGATTCAGATTCAAGTCTATACAGGATACCGGTAAGTCTCATAAAACGCCCACTTGACGTTTCTCGGAAACTGTAAGCGATAAAAAAAAATGCGGAAATGGTGAGGAATTAGAATTGGAGAGACAAAGGCGGTCGTCCGAGTGATCAAGCTGAGCATATTTACCTTTAATTTAATTTTACAAAAATAGATACTTAATACGTATTTAACATTGCTCTATATATAATTCTTTATACCTAGGTTGGTTAGAGCTGCCTTGGCAGCATACGAAGAGGTACAAATGTTATTATGTCTGACATTAAAATTTTCAAGAAAAATCACCATCTATGTCATCCCAAAAAGCTCATATTTTAAAACAGTTTTATTTTCCTAAAATTAAAATTAAAATAACAAGAAATAATTAAGCCAAGTCTAGCATTGCCAAACTGATTTAAAGTTAATGAAAAAGTATGTATTTCGACTTTTAAGGACAGTTTGTTAACTTTTGCAAAACACTATCAATTTTGAAAATGCTAATAACAAAAAAGAAATATCAATAATAATTCTAAATGATAAGGCTTTTGGACCATATATATGCAAAGACTATATATATCAGGACTGTATATAGGCAAGGAATGTTGAATGGAAAGGTTGAAGATTAACGGATATGTGCATGATCTTGAATGTAACAATATACACAGCTGGTTGTCCAATATCATAGGCATACAATGACAATAAATAGATGTACTTGTATTCAGATATAAATATTAATTTATTAAATGACTGGTAGAATATCTTTTATAGGACATTAGTACACAGATTCAAAGATTAATTAGAAGATGAAAAGAATATCGCTATTAACAACGGAATAAAATTATGAAGTAGGAGAGACCAATCATTCGAAATCAGCTTTAAGAGAAGGACAAAATGAAAAAGATTATGGCAAATAACCGATGGAAAACGTTACATGGAGAGGTAGATGAACACAGTGAGAATATCGATAAAATTCCACGCAGCAATTTCCATCATCTTTTGTCAAAATCTTACATAAAACATAATAGAATTCAGCAAAAGCGCAGTACAAGCAAATGCTGGCTCCTCAGAAGAAGATGTGTTAAGATATATACACCTTAGAATTGAATGTGTTTGTGTGTACATTCTTTAGAAGTGGATATCTCTCTGCTAGCAAACTGAATTTATTTGGCATTTGCACAAAACCAGCTCATACGTATGGGTTTGCAATAGATGCTTGCCGCGCAATCCCGAAAATTTAACTGGAAAAAAAAAGTTGGCATTATTACTTAAATATATACACATATAAAAAAAAAAGTCTGAAGACGCATTGATAATTTATTTTTCACGAAGAAGCTAAGTTGCCGAATGCGTCAGACGTTGAAATGAATCGCTGGAGGGCGAGGTCGGCTGCGAAGCGGGCGGGTAGATGAGCGGCGGGCAGATGGACGACAGGTCTGATGGGATACCTGCTGCATTTCACTCACTCAAGGAGGTTGTGACGAATGTGGACATCACAGCCAAGTTGAGTGAGTCCACTACAGCTGGTCTTTAAAAAGTTTTTGGAGAGGGACGACTAAAGATGATATGAAAGCGCTGAATAACTCTGTTCTGATTAGTAGAAAAATGCTGCAATGGAGAAGCAAAAGAAAAGAGAAGAAAAAAATAGTTATTCATAACAGTGCCAATCACAGGGCAAACAATATCAGATAAAAGAAAAAAGTTTCAATAAAATCATTAGTTTAAGTATAAACCATTACATTGTTGAAAAACTGACAGTAAATCACTAATATTTTGAACACATTAACTAAATGAAGAACAAAATTCTCAATCATAATTTTAAAATTAAATACAAAAATTTCAATGTTATATTTGTATTAAAATAGTCGTTTACATCTAGAGAATGATGTGACTGATCCTGTCTTTATGGTGATTTTGTTAAAATACATAGATGATCGCGAACAATTACTAGGAGCTATCTTTCGAGCATAAAAATAAGATTCTATTTTTATGCTCGAAGCAATTATCTAACAAATGTACAGAAAGCGTGAAATTACTTTAGTGTTTGATATTGGCATTTCATGTGATTTCAATTGAATTTGAAGAAAATCAAAAACTTTGATCGCTAAACGAGTCAATACTGAATATTCTTATAGTCCGATTTAAGACAGTTTTATCTTATATAATATACCGTCTTTCTTAATGAAATTTAAAGAGGCCTTACCACCGTTTTATCTATTTCGTCAATTTAAACCTAAAGATCGCTTAGTATCTAAATAAAACACGATTTCTTATAAAATAATCGTTCAATTGACAACGTTCAACTTCAGTTGTGTTGACTCACTTAATTTCCTAAGGAAACGTTATTAACCTTGTGAGAGAGCCCTGGCCGCTAATTAATAGAGAAGTTTAATGTTATTTCCTTTTTTGTAATTCGAGATGAATCATTCAGTTGTTACCAAATTGAAAGATGTTTCTTAAGGAGAAACGAAAAAATTAAGTTGGATTAAGAATTGGAATGGCTATGAACATTGTTTTGAATGAAATGTAACCACTGATTTAAGCACGAAGGATTTAATGGCTTCCTTCGAATTTTGTTTCTCTACAGTTCATCACTAAAAAGTTTCTGTAAGGTCCTTCTAGTAGGATGATGGAAGAAATATTCGCGACATTAACTTCAGTGATATTTCAAATTTATTCAAATTAAAAAACGTTTCGATATTATATAAAATAATTTGATACAGTTATTACAAATCAGGTTTTAATATAATGAACGAACATGTTACAGGCAAATATTTATTAATCGTCTTTTGTTCGTGAAAGGGCCTTATTTATTCATTTCTGACCATTCATCTTTCCATCTGTCTAAAAATGGTTATGGAATGTGCATGCTCCCGACATAGAAGCTAACTGTTTTGCGTCTTGTGTACAATTTGGCGTTTTAAAAATATACTTTTGAACTTGATACTACTTCGTCCAAAGACTGCTTATGCTAATTAATTTAGGCTATTTGAATTTTGACTCTCTGCTAATCCTTATTTGCAAAAGACTTTCAGCAAACTATTTTGAAACATTCAAACAAAAATGAAAACAATCTGCTAATTCTATTGTCACAGCTAAATTATAAATAGGTGCCCCATTGAAAACTAAACAGGCGTGTTATTTGTCATTTAAATTCAATTGGTCGAACACGTCAACTATATTGCAAGGGGAACGCGTTAATTGGTCATTTCCATTCACCTACCTTCAAACTCTCAAAACAGGATTTTATTTTACCGTAAGAATTTTAAATGGCAAAGAGCAACGACAATCTTTTAAAAGTCCAATATATTCCCTTTTCAAAAAATTTTTAAATTTTGATTTCCGACCAACACTTTCTAAATATATACGTTCCAAAGAAACAGTAATAGCAACTTCCGTGTTAAAACGACCACACCAGCTCCTATATACAATGGAGATTGTTCTCAAGGATATTTCTCGATGTAACAGTGCCAATTCAACAATGTCTCTTCGATTGTCTTTATTACACTTTTATTGAACTTCATTTGTTTGTGTGTTTGTGCGCAAATTTTGTAATCAACATTTTGCCCACTTCCTGACTACCTACAGCTCTGCAACTTTCCCCAGCAGCGTCTTATCGATGACAATGCATGTCTCACTAGTCTTTCATTTATTCGTAAATTATTTAATATTTAAGTTTAATATGTATACAGTGCAATCATGACGTAACGACTGCGTGTATTGTTGTTTATTGTTATCGTTGTTAATTGTCTTATGTAATTGTTGTTAATTTGATCATCAGTGCTAGCAAAGTTGTTGATTGTGGAGAGCATTGTTTATATGATTAGTCAGCCTAATGTATTATAAACGCTTTCCGAGAACGGACGTAGCCGACAGGTGAGATATCCAAGGGTTTGTTTTTTTTTTGGTTTTCTAGTTATCATATAAAAGCTTATTTTTTTTAATAAAGACTAAAAAGAATAAACTAAAATATATAAAATAAAAATTTCAAAGCATACATTTTTGCCTTAAAACGTGCAGTAAAAAGTAAAAAATCTAATTTTAAAAATAACGTAAAAGTGTGGTGGCGCTTTTAATATTAAATTTTAAAAAGAAAATACTATATTATTAAAGCTCCATATGTACATAGCTTTATACATAATAAAATAAACGCGCCATCACACTTTTACCTTTTTTTAAAAATTAGATTTTTTACTTTTTACAGCACTTTTTAAGGTAAAAGTGTGTGCTTTAAAATTTCTATTTTATATATTTTATTATTTAGAATATGTATTATCATATATGGATGCTTCACTTGCCAAATCGATTAACTCCATAAAATAAAAACTTGAGAAAAATGATAAAATAATATTCATTGTTGCTTAAAATTCCTATTAAGTTATAAATTCCTTTTGTCATTTGGTGGTGTTAATACTTATTATTAGAGAAATTTGTTTTGAACATAGTGGGTGTTCGGAAAATGTAGGATAATAAGTGTCTAGCGTGGTCCTTTGGATGATAACAAACTTAAAGTCCCTTATGCAAAATGTTCAAAACTCAAACTTTAAAAGGTCTGAACGTTACGCGAAGTTTCCGCGAAGCTGGCAGAAAACGTCATTTAATCTCAACAATTGCCGCAGTTTTCTCGTGCCATAGCGTGCTAGTGCAGAAAGTTCATAAATGACGTAACGGCACCATTTTTTTAGATAATAAATTTTGAGTTTTAGGCATTTTCGATAGGAACTTTTGGCTTAGATTGACACATGGAATCACACTGTGTAATTATTATCCTACATTTTCGAACACCCTGTATACAGTTAGGAGTCAATCAAGCGGTTTGACATTAAAATTTAATAAAATTCAGAAAGTGGAGTTAATCGATTTGGCAAGTGAAGCATCCATATATAACATGCCAGTCAATTATACGATTATTTTATTGTAGTCCATCCAGCCTTACTTTGCGCGAAATGTCAATTGTTATGTATTTTTTAATTTTTATTATAACAATGCTCAACAATTGAAAACTCTTCATATTTCGCGCAAAGTTAGGCTGGATGGACTATACCCATTAACTAATTGCGTAGTCTTACCCCAAGAAAACCTGTAAATCAAACATTCAAAAGGGTCATGGCGCACTTACACATAGCAACTGCGCCACTACACAAAAATTGCGCGTACAATGAAGGAGTCATTTATGCTTTCATTTTTTAAATGTTTATAATTATTTATCTTTTTTTTAACATTTTCCCTCCGCGTCATTCCAAAATCACATATAAACGTGAAAAAAGGAGAAATGTTCAGAAAATTATTCTTCATAAAATAAAATTAATTTGTTTAATTATATAATTATATCTCATCTATTCAAATTTTCTGTAAAATAATTGCTATTTATTTATCAATTAAAATTTCCTAAAAATTAAAAATTTGTACGGGGATTTAAAAAAAAAAAAGCGATGAAATTTTCTTTTACCAAACAAGGAATACAAATTTTTTTAGATTCACCACAGAGGTTTTTAACAATTACTTCTGAAATATTTTTAGCATGAAATATTAACCGGAATGAAAAGAAAGAAGATAAATTTGCTTAAAAAAATAAAAAGAAATAAAAAAACCGTTAATGCCCATAGATATAATGTTTTCTCTACCTTCACACCTTAGAAGTAAGAGTTTTAATATTATTATACATGTAATTAACTAAATAATTTTAATATTTATCATTACATTAAGAAATAATTTAGAATTTGTTCCCAGCTACCGTTCGTTTTATCTGAAAATACTAAAAACAGATATACCTAAGTATATCAGACTCACGACTTTCAAACCAAAACTTCCTTGTACACTTTAAAGTGGCCCGTCAATGTTCAAATAATCTCGTTATTTTTGAGAATTAATTCCCAAAGTGAAGTTCCATTCCAATTATTAACTCCGCAAATTATCTAAACATTTATTAGAAATATGTTTGAAATGAGATATCTCGCAAGAAGTTTTACAAAGTGCAACGAATATATTACCAAATATTTAAACGTATTGTTTTTTCTAAATGATTTAAACAACCACGCGCAAGAATAAAATTTTTTGTTTGGTTAGACTATCCAATAAGAAATTTTTGTAATTCGACTTTCACTCAGTATAAAATAGGAAAAGAGGAAAAACAAATTTTGAAGACTTTAAATCTAAAGTTATCAATTTTTTAATTGTCATTAACCTTGCCAATTGAAATTAAGAAATATTATTAAAATAGAGCTTATATTAGAGTTCATAATAGAAAATCTTAAGTTCATTCGCCCAAAATACTTGATCTCCCAAAATATATTAATTTCCATAAAATACTCTAACCCAGATTTGGGAATCGCCATTTGAAAAGCTAGTTTTTCAATGACTACCAAAGTAGTTTTCCATTATGATCACATTAAAAATGTTTAGCGATTTCAAAGAGATTTTCATTATCATATTATCATTCCTTATAAAACTGTAAAGAAAAATAATGGCCAAAACTTTTTACAAGGAATGAAAATCTTAACAAAAAATGTGTCGAAAAAAATAGTAGGCGAGAAGAGTTTTATATATAAAAGGTTACCAAAGATTGTACTGGAACGGTGCCGGAATGGAGGCTGGTGATCACTTGTCCTGAGATCTTCAATCTCCTCTAAGGTAAGCAAAGCAACTTATACAAATATAAAAACAAATTCAGGCGAAAAGATCCGATTAAGAAAATTACAATTTTTTCTTGCTAAATGTAATGCGAATAAAATACCGAACTTCGTCGCCCAACGAGTATACAATGATCTGCTCCCATTCCAAGTAAGCAATGCACGTTTTTTCCATAACTGAATCTCTCTCCTCAATTCGCAAATAAAATTTGCTCGCATAGGAAACTGATATTAAGTGAATTTGAATTTCCTCTGCTGTGTCTATGGAGCTGCCCAGGAATCGAGTGAGCTCGTCGTCGAAAGCCAGCTCCTCCTTGTTATCGACAAGAGCAGCCATAGGTCCTCCATCCGGCTGTAACATCCGGCTAAGCAAAAGGTTACCTACAGGAAATATCGCCGCTTGTCTCATTAGGAAATTTCCTCTTATTTCTTATAACATTTACAAAACTTCATTTCAATTTCTTCTTTTCCCCCCTCCTACGTCTATCTCTCTCATGCTCTCTTTTATTATTGTAACCTTTGATTTTCAGTTCTTCCTCCACCTTAATTTCTTTTCCTACAGAGGAAATCTGGTTATGACATTTAAATAATAACGCCGGAGAAATCTTAAATGGACTTATTGTTCGAAGTAAAATTTTGTGTTTTAGTACGACAACTCCATATACAGATTTATATTTTATTAGTATTAGTACTGAAACTCCACGTTCAGATTTATATCTTATTAATTTTACTCAAGAAATCTGAAGAGAACAAAAAATTTTGAAAACAATTTTTATCATTAAGATGAACCCAGGATGCAATGATAGTACAAAATAATAAAGTTGAAGATTAACGCTTAGGCCTAGCTAAAATTCATTTAAAATATAACAAGTATTGATAAAAAAATTTCATTTTATGCTTTTGATATTGCTTTATATATTAAATATTTTTGTCAATTTATTAAAAACTATTATAAAAGAAAAATTAAGCCCGCATGCTAAATTTAACAATTTTGCTGCCGAGGGCGCTGGGGCGTAAACTTTTCGAATCTTCTGGGTTAAGATTTCGAATCTTCTGGGTTGAGATTTCGAATCCCGCTGTGCGCATGAATATTTGTTTGTTCCAGGAATGAATAAAGATAATAGTCATGTGGAATTGTCTCAGAATACCTATAACTATTAGTTATGTGAAAGGGCACAAAATGACGCAGATGCAGATGCACCCAAAAACTTGATAAACCAACGAACTTTAACGATTCCGCAATCGCATCAATCAGATCGGATATCCTTAGCGCTATTTCAAATTCCTGCAATTTCTAGTTTTCGTTAATCGTCAGGGCGGCATAACAATTACAATCCATACGACCAATAATTTCGGATTTTTATGCTATTTCTCTTTTAATCCAAATGTCTTGAGGCGACTGGTATCCTTCTTTCCCCACCAATCCTCATGATTTCTTACATCCCTAATAAGATACACTAAAAAACAATACACTGCTAGCTATTAAATAAACATTCCCGAAGGCTGCGACGCGGATCAGGCCTATTTTTCCAAGATATCCCAACACAGATATTCAGTCATATACCTAGATGGTTTGGTCACGTCATAAGGAGAGATGACCATTCATTATATGGGAAAGAATAATATTAGAATGGAGTTGTCAGATACACGTAAAGGACGTAGACCAAGGAAAAGTGCGAAAGAAGTCATCTGTAAAATAGAAAAATCTAAATGCACAGAGGAATGAAAATGAACGATTTTGAAAAGTTTTGGTTGGAGTGCCTTACTATTTCAAGGTGGCTAATATGCAAATTTCTATATACATGCTTGCTGTGTTGTGTTGTGAAAGTTAGATGGTTGAAAAGGAAGCACGGCTTTCCGTAATTAGACACCATAATAAAAGGCAAAGTTCAGCAGCTTTTACAAATGAAATGGTCAACTTCACAAATAATTCATTAACTCAAACAAATGGTGGGCGTAGGAACAATATCCAAGCTAAGAAAAGAAGCCAAAGAAACCACTGCAACCACGGTAGGTACCAGCAGTGAAGAAAAGATCCAAAGCTAAACATCATATTGGGGTGAGTACTTTTAAGTTAAAATGCCTCAGGAACATATTAAAATCTGCAAACCCACTGAGCGAAAGAAGTATGGATAGTCTGCTGAACCTTCCTAGGTCAACATTCAGGCATCCTATTTCGAAAACATTTAATTTGGTAATCAGAAAAAAAATCAAGTTCTTGGTATCTCAGCAGCCAATATAGAGAAGAGACGCCAGAAATATTGCCATTGTACAGGTTTCTTCTGAAAAATTTGAAAAAATCATTACTACCGACAAAGTATGGTTCTAAAGGATGCAGCAGGTATTTGAGAACACATGAGAATGACGTAATATTCAATACGTCATACTATTTAACAATTCCGAAACGAGGGAGATAAACATGGTGGAACTAAAGATAACCCAGCAAATGATGCGACATGTTGTCATCGTCTCCTTGGCTGCAGGACACTCCGACTCCGACATTGCTGCATTCCTGAAAGTCGCCCGTTCGTTCGTGTTCAAAGTTCGGGGAGAACTGGGCGCTGCCAGTGGTGATGTGCCAACCGCTTCACAGAGGAAACGACATTGTCGGCGCTCGGACCATATCAGGACGCTGAAATTCATCCATTCTGTCCATAAGGGCAATCGATGATGACCCTGGGAAGTCCATAAGGGCACTCGGGAGGGAGCTGCAGATTAATGAGGCGACCATTTGACGTGTGGTACACGAAAACCTCCGTTACAAATCGTATGAGATGCGGAGGGGACAGTTCATGTCCAAGACAACCAAGAGGAATCGACTGGACAGGGCCAAGCGCCTCCTCAATATGAAACATCCGGAGGAATCTTCACGACCATATCCCTCCCAACATGTGGCTCCCAGCTCCCCTGATCTCAGTCCTTTGGACTATTATGTCTGGGGCGTCGTTGAGAGGGAGTCCAGCAAGCGTCCACACAACACCGTTGAAGCTCTCAGGCCATCCATTGTGGAGGCAATAGCAGAAATCTAAAAGACCCACCTCATTGCTGCCTGCCAGCGGTCCCAACAGCGTGTGGAGGCTGCCATTGCGGCGGACGGTGGTTTTATTGAATAACAATATGCATTTTGTAGTCCTTTGTACAAAAATGTAAATTGTATTAAAGGGTCTATGGTATCTTAAGTGTCTGCTCCTTTTACCTGCGGACGTAGTTTTGTTCTCAAATACCTGCCGCACCCTGTATTTAAAGGGCTGCAAGGGACAGAGAAGAGTTTTTTTACCGTTTACGTGGGAACCAAACCAAAGCTTCGAACGACTATCAACAAAAGCCGTCACACTGCAAAGCCATCATTGTGTGGGGAGGGATTTCATATAATGGCAAAACGCGTTTGCGAATTATCAAGCCCTGGAGCTAAGATAAACACAGATTATTATATCAACAAGGTTTTCAAACAGTTTTTGGACACCAATGCTCGAAAGTTATATCCGAAAGGCGATCACATTCTCATCAAGATTTGGTCCTGCTCATGCAAAAAAAAAGTGAAGTACAAATAGATGCCCCAATCTCCAGACGCAGCCCCCATGGACTATTTTGCTTGGGTTTACTTAAAACAGAAGCTGTGTGGTCGCAAAGTGACAAGTCTAAATGGGCTTAAACAGGCTCTTTTCGATGAGTGGAAGAAAATGCCTTAGAAACATTAATAAAGCTCTGGATTCGTGGAAAAAACGCTGTCGGGAAGTATATAGTAATCAAGGAAAACAAATTCAGTAGTGTGACTGTCTTGTACCAATAAATTACAATAAATTTTCAAAATTGTTCATGTTCATTCCTGCCCACCCTCTGTAGGAATGGTGGAGAATCTCACGCAGGGGAAAAGGATCAAAGAACAGCGACCCCATCAGAAAATGGGATAACCTGTGAGAAGAAGAAAAATCTACAAATATTAAATTGTATTGATTCTTGAAATTCAGAAAATGCACTAAAATGTTCATGGTGTTTCAAAACTAGTATTTCTATGACGATCTCAACGAACATTGTGGTGTTTGGACCAAGAATGCAGATGACATAGATGTCGACATGCCCAAAAATCTAACAAACACTTACAAATAATTTTAAACCTCCGAAACTATTTCCGTGAAACTCTCAAATCAAAGTTGCAACAGTTATTAGAATTAATTGACGATCATTAGAATTATAAAATTTGTACACTGCTCTTGATATTGGCTCCTTGCTAAATGTAGAGATTTTAAATAGAGTGCATTTATAAATGATTACATCAGCGGTTTCGTGAATTTCTTTCAACCGTTCTATTAGCATTGTGGTGATGAATTTTGGTAATTTTAAGAGAAATGACATATTTATAGTTAAGCATCGTTTTAATTGACCGCCATATCAAAATTCAAATTTTATTAAAAGAATTGATTGCGTAGAAGCGAGGGAGTTCTTAATCCATTAGGGGTGTTCTATGCTATCTCAGGGTAAGGGGTATTTGCTTTTTGTGTTTATAATAAAGTTTTTAGTGTTGATGAGTGTGAAATATCTCCTGCCCAATGAATAAAAAATTTTGAAGACAAATAGGTTGATTATGTCCACGAAAAAGTAAGCCATTTCGTAACCCATTATAGAAGCCATATTAACAGAATCTTGTCCTAACCTTATTTTTTTTGAGGCGTCTTTTTTTCACCCGAAATATCTGGGCTATTGACCATAAACTCCATGTGACATTATGCGCAGAAATCATTTGTAACTATCATTTCCGTTTCCTCCCTCATAAAAAGATAATTAATATTCTTATGTAAATCAAGGAAAAATTAAATCGTTTTCTTTGATTACTTAGTAACTTTTCAATATTCGACATTCAAGGGTCCTAAATCGGTCAATATTTTATTTTATTTTGGTATATTCTTGCAATATCTAAATATGACATTTCGATCTTCGTCACAGCATATATTTAGATAGATATCAGAGTATAAAAGTCGCTGAATATTGGCTCTATTCATAAAAATGCTTTTGGATCAAGTCACCCATCATTACGCAATAAGATTGTTAAAATAAACAGGTAAAGGATTAACGGTAGACAGATAGTGCATTAATAGCACATTTAAAATATCAATTAGTCTCAGAAGATTCAGAAAATTATCTCAAGAATGTCATTTCTTAAAGGACGACGTAAGATTAAACATGCTATTAGCCGTGCTGCTTATATTTAAGGACATGCTTATGTTCAGGGACATTCATACCGCAAGGCATAGCTAAGTAGTCAAGAGAATATTGCATACTATTAGCAATGAACCGGTGTTGCAATATATTGGACATATCAGCTTAGTTTACTAGTGGGCATCAGAAAAGTGGAACTGGGTGAAATCGATATCTTCATTTTTCTGAATAGAGAATTAAAACAAATATATATTTATTTTGTGGCCACATTTATAATTTATTTTGTTATTATTAGGGAACCATATCAACAATATCTGCTGATCAGTTCAATGTCGTGTATATTAGTTGTTTAATTGTTGGACGTATTTTGTAAGAATACAAATTTTAACGTCTTTGTTATAAGGAATAAGTTTTCTCATTATTACGAGGTTATTAGGGAACGCGACATGGGATACGGGTGATTGAGGTTGTTTTAATATAAAAATATATAGATAGGAGAGAGGGGAGGCTTGGAAGTTAAGGATGGGAAGGGGACATACTGCATAATATGAAAAGGAATGCTTTTGTTTCCTAGAAATTATTGGGGTAAGTATAATCGCCGATGAAATAACGTCAAAAATATTGTAGCTTGATTGATCCGTTTAAAGAAATCAACGTTACGGACATTATAAGAAGTTGGCGATAGCCTTCAATTGGATGTGGAATAGAACTCGGATGTGCTGGTAAAGTTGTAATAAATTAAATATAAAATTGAAGTTGCTTTTTGGACATTATTAGAACCATTTTTTGCGTGTTGCCGATAATTTGATGCATTTATGTCATAATTATTGCGTAATTGTATAAGAAGATAGAGTTCCCTCTCTGATGTGATGCACGAGTACGAAACCTAGATGTCGGACCTATCTACTGATTTTGATGATGCAGTAGTGCAGATGGAGATGTCCCTCTACGCAGAACTTGTGCTCCGCCAATCGTACTCCCAGAGAACATTGTGATAACCCTAAAATTAGAATATGCCCTATCTTGTGAACTATGAGTCAGAGCACGTGCAGATGTGCACGAAGAATTCTTGAAAACTATGCTAAAACTCTGGTATATATTTATTTATTTCATGATAAGTTAATACTTTTAGACACTTTAAAAAAGACATTTTTTCAAACATTAAAAATTTTCTTTGGTAAAAAAAATAAAATTATTATTGTCTTGTTACCAGAGTATATAAGAAGGAAATGTCCTATGGAAAACCTTGAAAAGGAAGGAAAAACCTCTAACCGCAAAGACATGTGAGATATACTGTGAAGTACGTATCCGGTATTTCATATCTCGTTTATCTTTATGGTTAGAGGTTTCCCCTTCTGTTATTACTTGCGGGATGCTTTGAATTAGAAATATAAAATAACCTAATTTTCAACATCTTTTGATGGATCAATAGGTTATTATTTTAAAAAATTAGACTATTTTTAGGCGACATCTAAAAGTTCCTCTGCATTAATACGAAGATTCACTATATTATAGATATTAGGTACGATTTCATGAGACAATAATTAGCTGTGTTCGTTCGAAATATATCGCGCAGAAAAGTCATAATGTCTTGATGGATTTGATATCTTTACTTTGTTAATATTATTGAAAAATAATAATTAAAATTGTGGTTTTCAGTTTAAATTTTTTTAAATTTCTTGAAAATAATACAATACACAGAATTTATCTTGTCAAAATAATGAGTACGCTTTATTGGCCTACAGGCATACGCATATTACTAAAGGTCCAATATCACTGGGCAACAATGAAATTGCTTCTTAGATAAAAGTACCCAATCATGAATGAATTTAACGTGCTGAACACGAATATTACATTGAAAAAAGTTGATTGAGCTCATTGCAGAGATATTGACGTATTATCCGTTGCATAGGTGCTAATGGAGAGGATTAACTACAGCAAGTATGGCTGGCAGATCTGTGCTGATCTGAAGGTAGCATCTCTGTTGATGGGTTTGCAGCAGGGATATATAAAGTGCTTTTTTCTTTCTTTATGGGATAACAGGCTAAACGATTTGCACTACATCAAGAAAGCCAGGCCTCCGAGAGCATCTTTAAGTCTGGAGAAACGAATGTACAGCACCAACCAAAATCATCATTCCTCCTTTACTCATCAACTTTACCAAGCTCGGACTTTAAAAAACATGGATAAGAATGGATGAGCATTCAAGTGTTTGCATTTAAATACACATTACTAAGAAACCGTAGCCAATTCAGCTTTTTCTTAGTCATATTCGTGTTCAGCACATTGAATTCATTAAGAAATGATTACTTTCATCTCGGAAGCACGAACTTTTTGAAATTTTGTTGCCAAGTGTAATTGGACATTGTAAAGCAAAGTTATTATGTTCTTGTTTAAAAATTTTGTTTTGAATCCTAGCTTACACTAATCATACAGTAGTTTTTTGCTCGTGAACAAATTACATAAAATCAGCACGTGCATGTGAACAATTGGATTCGGAAGAATACTGCTTACTCTTTTCAGTGCATTGAAAGGATTACGGTTTGCCTCGTAACTGAAATGTACTGTTTTTGTTTTGTTGGATAGGATGACGCTTAATAAAATAATTATCATATCTGCTCTAATTAATGGAGCCATAATACAATTTTTGCTCTGTCGTTACGATCGTTTCAGTTATCGCCCTTTTTTAATCTTTCTTTTGATTTAAGGTTTTTATTGGCTTATTTGCTTTACGTTGCAAGTGTAAAAACAGTGCTTTTGACGAATAGGGATAATTTTAATAAAGAAGAAAGAAAAGAAAGAAAAAAAAAGGCAATGTCTACCTGCATTTGCAACAATTAAAATGTATATATACTTTCTTTAAGATAAAAATCGCATGCCATCCTCAGTTTAACTACAGATATCATTTTACTCATAAATTAAATGTGATCAAATATAAGGCGCTTTCGTCACTGAAAACGTCAAGTTGTTTGTATTGCTATGTGATTTTAATGCATAAAATATAGTAAGGGCTGAAAGGGAAAGAGTAATATTTGAAAAGGGAAACTTATGGGCTTGCTTTCGAAACGGAACAATACGCTTTCAGCAATAATACATATTGGTTTAACTTCGGAGCAATGTCAAAATTCTTGGTAGCTTATAGAATACTGCTTGTCACCATAACAAGATAAAAATCAGAAATGCAGATAAGTTTTATTTATAGAACAAAACCAGATCATGGGTGACTGCCAACTCTATTTATTAATAAGCATCTGATAAGCCACTGGGCGAGGCGAATGACTCCCTTAATTTATAGACATAGGAAGATAATTAATAACAGTTCAGGTCCCTTTTCCGTTGTTCGGAATCTAAGATGAAAATAAAGCATTTCTTTAGAGCATTAAATATAACCATAAAATTTAATCCGCTTTAACGAATTAACAGATGTATATATTCGCAAATTTTAGAAAATTTTGCCTCGAGGTCATAGAAAGTATACAATTCACGGGATATAAATTATGCTGTAATGATTTAACCAAAATCTCTCTAAGAAAGCTGATTTCGCACTTTAAGCCATTTACACTTTCTCTTACCTTCCCTCCTACAGAGTTAAAGATTTATCAAATTGTATAACTAGAGAGTCTAAGAAATCTAAACTTTGAGAAAATATAGAAACTACTTGTGTAAGGGGTTTAAAATGAAACTGGCCTTTCGAGAGGATACCTAAATTCTCCTTCCCTCATTTTAAATTCTGTTTATCTCAGATATATTATTTTAACAGCTCAAATGTAATAATATTTCTTTTTACATTATAATAATAATAAACAACTCTTTTTACATTATTTTAAATTCAGTTTCTGCTTTTCGATTTTTTTTATTTCAAGTGCATTACAGGTCTTTTAAGATATAATTAAAACATTTTCAAAATCATACAAAGCGAACAGTGCTACTTAGAACATATAGATGCTATAAGGTTATATAAAAGCATTGACTTTAAGGCTCAATAAGTCGTGTAAACGAACAATTCTCCTCGAAAATGAAAGTGGAAAGAAAGTGATAGAGTTTGGTTTCTTACCGCCACGTGAGATCAAATTTTTCCCATTTGGCACCTTGTAAAGCGTAACGGCGCATACGCTCCGAAGTGCCCACTAGGTCGGGAACTCCGCAGCGGCTCCTCCGCATGAGTGTCATGGTTGCATTGTCGATTTTCCCCGTCTGCTTGATGCCGGCAAACTTTTGCAATGTGCGAATGGCTTCCATCAGCTGTTTTTCCGTGCGTAAGTTGCCCGCTTCCAAGGCGGAAGTCGAATCTACGAGATACCCGAACTTCGTGAGGTAATTCTAGAGAAAAAAAAATAGAGTATATTGCAACATAATTAACACAGCATTAAATTGAAATCTGTGCATATTTGTGGATGTAATTAAGTTGGATTATGTGATATAAATACCAAAGATACTTATACAATTTTAACCACAGTAATAGTAGAAATGTTTATCAACATGTAAAATGATAGATAGTGCAAAGAAATTCTCATCAAACAGCTTCCACTCCGTTCATGTTCAGTTAAATATCTCAATCAAATACAAATTTATACACATGACCAAAACTTTAACTTTCCTCTTTACCATAAAAAAGAAAGAAATTTTCCAACTTCCGATCATGAGCTTCAATGGATGGTGCCTAACCCTTCGTGGCATCTGCTTTCTAAAGAAATGGTATTCGGCAAGGAGGAGGAGATATTTTTAAAACAGAACGCAAGAAAGTTACCGGCCACTAATTAAAAAGTATCTTAAATCCAAAATTCTTGTTTTTCCATTGCTTTAATTAAAATATTTTTTTATGCATCATGAAAAAAGAGTAATGTGTTTTTGACATCCCATATTTAAACGGTTGTGAAAATCGTGTTTATTTCCAAATTGTCCTATGTTCAAATGTTTTTATTTCTAATGTGTCTTATATCCATTTAGTCAATCCGCTGATTCGCAGACATTATGTAATTCATCGTGGTTGGTCCATCGTCACAAGTCTGAAATTTCTCAGGCTGCAAGAATTTCCACACATTACTTTACAATCAAAAATCAGTTCCATAATACACCTGGAACCAGATTTGTTTATAAACAATGATATACAAGTCCAGAAAATTCAACGTGCTAGTCGAAAACTTAACATATGAATGCGAGGATTTTGTATACCCGACTTCATTCAAACAGAACATGGAAAAAGGTTAATGTTTGCGCTGAAAGTTTCTGCAGTATTTTGCGAACGAAGCGTGTTCAACCTCTTGCTGCATATTACATGTACTTCCAAAATAACTCTTTCAAAAGGGAAAAGAGAGAGGAAAAATCGTATTAATTAATACATGTATTGTTTACACGAGGAACCTGATTCGTCACGCACCTCAGATTCAAATATTATTATGGACACTATGGATGATTGAAATATACAGGGTGAATCATATAAAACTAATATTTCTTTTTTATGGGTTTCAACAAGAATAATGCTAACCACAATTTGTACTACCTCAAACACAGAGTATATTTTAGAGACTACGCGCCTCTATAATAAATGCTAAAAATGTCCTCTCTCCAGCTCTAGACACAACTGAACACGTCGTTTGTATGTTACTGGCCGCTCATTGGAGAACTATGTTGTCAATACCATTGATCTCTTGTGTTATGTTCTGCTTCAAATAGTCCAATGTCTGGGGGCGTGTGGCGTAAACTCTGTCTTTTAAGTAGCGCCATAGGAAGACCTCAACGGTCGATAAATCCGGAGATCTCGGTGGCCACCGGTTCTTACAAATTATCCGGTGATGAAAGAAACTTTCGATCAGCTCTATGAATTCGTTTGATTTATCGCTTGTGGCTCCGTCTTGTTGAAAATATCTTTGACCCTGCTGTGTTGAAAATATCGTCCAGTTATTCCACAAACTCCTTGATAATGTGTCTGGTACTCTGCAGTGTTGACAGCCTGGTCGCAAAAAAATTGGTCCCAAAGCTCTATGCGAAGACTGCATACTAAACTCCGACTTATGTTAGCAAGGAATCAAACCTAGCAACGGTGAAGTTTGGTTTGACGGTAGAACGAGACATTGGGTGACTTTCCATACGAATTAATAACGAAAGAAGTGAATCACCTTGTTCACTGAAATAAAATGCGCGGCAAGTCTGCTTTGTTTACATGCGTCGCGTACCACTTTGGCATTCTGTCTGTGCAAAATTGAATTTCACAGACTGTAAGCCCCCCCCCCTCCACTTCTTCTGGGATTAACGTCTGTTTTCACACATATTTTCTGGGGACCTCGCGGGCCATGGCAGGCAGTTGACATCATGCAGATATGCCATGCTCATGTTGCCGTGTGCGGTCTGGCGTTATCCTGCTGAAAGACTGCGCCGGGTATGGTGTGCAGAAAGGGCAGTAATACGGGCTGCAGAATCTCTGTGACGTACCGTGCTGCTGTCAGGGTGCCTTGGATGGTGACTAAAGGCGTTCTGGTATCGTAGCCGATGGCACCCCAGACCATGATCCCGGGTGTTGGTACACGATGAGAAACCGGATGCATTGTTCATTGGCACATTCCAATGGTCTGCCCCACATCCGTCCGCGTCTGTCCTCGGTGTCGAAACAAAAGCGGGATTCGTCGCTGAAGACCACCGGGCGCCATTCCATTCGCCAACCCACTCGTTCACGACACCATTGCAGTCGTATCGCGCGGTGTTCAGATCTCAAAGGAAGACAACAATGGACGCCTGGCAGACATTGTCGCGGCAAGGAATTAAATCAAGAGGAAGTGAAAGCCATTGTTTAGTGGCATACACTTGTTCGTCGAGCTTGACTTCCCAAACCGCAAAGCATCTTGGGATAGAAAACGGACAATCAAGGTTTTTACATTCTGGTAAAATATTGTATTTTAGATAACTCTGCCTCTGATTTATTGACTACGTGCGTATCGACTTTCGTTAACGTTTCAATGAAAAACCTATTTAATATAATTAATAATAATCATCGTTTAAAATTTTGATTTCTCGTAGGAGGAACATTGAGTTTCGATTTTACGCAATGTTTCTTCCAGCAAATGGATTATTCATATTCTAGGGCTGTTATTGTTTAGCTCTATTATAGTTTAAGTTTAATAGAACTTAACTTAACGAAGACTAAACAAATTTTCAGCTCGTCAGCAGCTTACAACATACGGTTTGGCTGCCGATTTGTCCGCAAACATTGCGTTTCCGGAAGCTAACCTCGGGTCATCGTTTTCATTTCCTCTTTATTTAATTCCTTGGCCGCGGCGTGTAACCGGCGGTCTATTGTCGCTATTGACACTGGAGCAGTACCGGGAATAGTGATGTTGTCGCGCATTTGCCGCAGGGTGATGGTTCTGTCCGCTAGCGCTGTTCGCAGTATCCGCCTATCGGTACGCGCTAACGTGCTTCTCCGGGCCCCAGAGCCTGGACTTATGGCATGTGTGCCTTCCTCTCGCCATTGCCTACAACATCGGCCTACCGTCCGTGCGTCTCGCGACACGTGGACAGCATCGGAGAGGCCAATAATCTGATCTCGTTCAAAGTCCATTAATTGCGTGAACGGTTGTCGTTATCGTCGCGGCATTGAGACCGTTGTGCGGCTTGCAGTACTGTACGTTCACGAGGCAGTTGCTTCCTCCCTACTGCATGGAACGTCTCGCACATGTGTCAACTGATGAGCCTATACAGGCACCCGGACATCGTGTATCAACCCAGTCCCGTGAGCATGCATCTAATCGTTTACTGGTCGGAGGTAGACGCCCCCCCCCCCCACTAAATATGGATAAGGTCGGATAACTCCTTGTTGGTGGGGCAATTTCATTGCAAAGCAGTGTATGGTTTATATGTTCCATGTTCTAATGTTGTATCCATATATATACTTAATGTATAAAATAATTGAAAAATTAGTCACTCATCAAATTTTCTGCGACCTTTACTTTAAGAAACACTGATATAAACAGCAACTTGACTAAAGCAAATCTTTTAAAAATTGCAAATAAACAAATAATATTTTCGTGTTAAGTTCTAAAAGCAATAAAGAATTAATTTGAAAAATGAGGTAAAGTTCTCACGTAAAATTCAGGAGATGCCAAATCGGTCGAGACTACAATTCGATGGACGTCATTTCGGTGGATATTTTGATCAGTGAAGAAGTTTAGCCATTTCACAATAAAGTATTGTGAAATTTTAACAAAACAAATGGATGTTAAAGGAAAAAAGAATTTAACAAACATATTCAATTTATCTTTATTATACCATAGCAACGAAGAAATCTACTTTTTTAAATAATCTAATTCGCTAAAATAATTCCTTAAAAAGGAAATCTTGAAATTCGTTTTTCAGAAATTACGTTTCTTTTCAGAATTATGAAGATTTTCCTAAATATGTGTTTTCCTAACTTTATATTTGAAATTTTGTTTTTTTATGCATCTTGAAATATCCATCCGCAATTTAGGTTTACTTTCATATATAAAGTACTGTGCACGGTACAACTAGCATAAAAAAACAAAACACCGTAAACTTAATTGTAGTAATATAGATGGTATACCCTCAATTTAAGTCCAAATGAGTGGGGGGGAAGGGGGGGAAGAATATCATGGATTATATAGTACAGATAAATATCTATTCCCTCTCTTTACTAGAGGTTCATGTTTAATCACTCACAGTGCCGTAAAGAAATACATATTCCGTAAGGTAAGTGAAATCGAAGATGGAAGACATGGTATCTTGCCGCTAACAACTTCGCCTCGCAATAACGAACCCGGCATAATATTTTCGAGGCTCGGTGAGAGGGTGAAGTACATCCTAATTGGTAAAAAGAAAATGGAAAGAAAGAGAGGAAGGAAATTCACTCTCCAGTAATAATGCGATTAGGAAGCATTAAAAAGGTGAAAGAAGAGATATTCTGCGTCTTAGGTTACTAATAGCGATTTTATAATACAGTGAAGTATGCGATTTTAGATACAGAAAAATACTTCATCTAAATATGTGTGAAATTCCCTTTAATGTAAACTTAAAATTTTCTCCATCCAGACCTTCTTAAGAATGTTTACCTACTTTACCATCATCACAAAGAAAGCATGAAGATATGTTGCATGAGCTTGATCAGTATTCAATAAATAAAAATCCAATAAATAAATATGCAATAGTGAAATTTTGTCCAAGTTGAGTTTTTTCATTTTAAAGTTTAAGAGAATGGTGAATTCTTTTATACTCGGTGCCAGACTTACGAAGAGGTAGGGAAGAGTTGCATAAGGTTGGACGTTTTCAAGAAAATATTTTTATGGAACCGCACTAATTAGTCTATTAAGTGAAATGATATAAGCAAAATAAACGGATGTTAATCGTTTGCAGTAGCCATTGGTAGTATATAGCAGGATGTAATTCCTAAATGTGGCAATAGTAATGATTTCGAGTTATATATAACTTTACTGTTCTTCTTTTTCAATTAAGTAAGAAGCAAAATTCTAAGAATATTCGAAAGATACAAACAAGACAGATAGACGTAGATATGCGGAATAATTGAACGGTTTTAGAAAATTTCCTTAAAGGGAATGCAAAGGGAGACTGACGTCACAGTAAGGAAATACAATATCTTAATTCGTTTGTTAGGATTTCCTGGCATTGACGTCACTTTCCATTTGTATACGATGTATAGGTTGATCTTATGAAGCGTTCAGCTGTCATTTACAATTTTAAATTTTATCTGACTACTAAATCAAAAACGAACATTTTATAAAAATGTATACGATTTACGGCAACATGGCATTTGTACGAAGATCATTGGACCATATCTTCGTTAACATTCATTAAAACCAAATATTGGTTGTTTTCATATAAAAACAAGTCTACGGTAAAAAGCTTAAAACAACTGATTCATATCAGGACAGCATTGTTTTGTGCAATGTTGAGTTAATTTGTGCTTCGTAGGAGAGTAGCTTGGAAGTATTTTTAAAAGTTTGAAAAAATTATAAAGGTTTCTTAAGAAAAGAAAACTAATCCATATAAAGTGCTGATTATAACAAAAAATTATAAAAACGAAAAAAAAATTAAGTCATCGAATCGGATTTGAATCGAGAAGTTCATCGCGTTAGAAAAATCTAATCTCAAAATATCTGAACTAGCATAATCTTAAATATTAAGTTTTAATAATTAATTAAATATCAACAATATTTCTTATAGGTTTTATACAAGATCGTTTTTCGAGCAAAAATCACTAAAGTTTCTAAAAAGATGAACAGCAAGTATTATCATTGTATGAACAGGCTAACAAACGAAATGGCCAGATAATGAATGTTTTCGTCTTTATAGTAAAAATAAAAAATAAAGAAGCAGGCATGAAGTTTCGTCTATTATTTATTTTTCTTAGTTTCCTCCTAATTGTGCAGTAAAATAAATATTTATCATGAAAATAGATAAGTTTATTTGCTTGCAATTTAAAATATTTGAAAAGTTTGCTATTTAACAAATGTTTAGAAATTTTTCGAATTTCTCCTTTTTTTGGTGTGGTAAGTCGAGGGTTTACTGCATTTATCTCTACCATTCAGATATAAAACCGGAAACACAGCGTGATATCGAAACAGAACCAATTTCCCGTCTTGCTTAATTAACACAAGTGAATCACGAGATGATATTCTCCCTTACAAGACTTAAAATACGGTGATTGTTTCCTGGAACTTGAAATAATGAAAATCAGCCGTTTACCGTTTTGAACATATTGTATATGTGTTCAAAATATTATATTCTAAACATATTTTATTTAAGCATATTTTCAAATATTTTATTAAAGCCCAGGAGTGCAACTTATACAAATGATGGACATTTACTCTTTTTCTAATATTTATAGCTTTTAAAAATAAATAATCGTGACAGGAGAATCAACGCCTTTCCCAAATAGAACTAGAACAATAAAACGTTTTGACTGCTCAATAGAATTAATGGGCGTTGGCTATGAATTTTCTGACTATAAATTTTCATTGCGGCATATCAAAGGCAACACTGATAACACAATTTATTTACAAATACTTCTATTTTTCTTCTTTTCTTATGATTCTACGTTTATAAAGGCTTCTCCTTTATTATAAAGAAGCGACAAGACAATTGTTAGGTTGTAATTTTGTTAGGTTAGTAGCCTACTGTAGTCCTGATATCAAACTTAAGTTTTTACTGATACTAGGAAGACTATAATTAAACGAAATATTAACGACTGAATAACTACAGAAAAGAAATCAACAATCTTGTATTACCATATTTTCGTGCGTTTAGTCCGCGGACTAAACGCGTTTTTTGCTTTGAACTTTTACCTAAACGACTAAATTTTATGTGGGGATGACTTTCTGCAAATTTAACGGCATCATATGCAAAAAAGTTCGACTTTTTTAAAAGTTTTTTCTAGAATACAGTCGAACCCATTTACAGGGTTATTCAAAATGATGGATTCAATTTAATTCATAGATGTTTGCCGTGCAGCAAGAGGGGGCCACATTTATAACCTCTATTGGTAAACTTTAGAATCTCCTCTCTCTGTCAGTATGTAGATTATTCATATACAATTTATATTTCAAGAAATTAATTAACTAACTTTTAAATTTTACTGTAAACTACGGATATGAGAAAAAGTTTCGGAATGCATATTCGATTAAATGCGGACTATAGGATAGGCGAAATACGTGAAAAATTTTCGTAGTGCACATTTTATTAATGCGGACAAAAGGGGGTGGGGGGTGGACTAAACGCACGAAAATACGGTATATCATATGACAGTTACCATATTTAAATAGTTAAGAGACAAATAGTTACAATTTGTTTGTTTTGTGTTATATGTTGAAATCAAGAAAACTCATAATTGCATCAGACCGAGTTTGACGTGCATTAGCCTATTGTGCGATTAAGTTCAATGCATTTATTTAATTTCTGTGAAAATTATTTCTAATCGCATTTACAGAGAATCGATGTAACAATATCATCGTTCGTAAAAAAGAAAGATGGACTTTATAAAACCTGCAATCTGTTTAAATAAATCAATTAGAAAACTGGGTTGTTGTTTCAGAAAATGCAGTCAATGTATTCTTTTTTTCTTCTCTTTTATATTTTTAAATATCGTCAAAGAAAATTCCCTTAGTCTTCTTTAAATTTCACCATCAGCCATTAAAAGGCAACGATAAAACCAATCATTCACATTTTTGGAAAAACCATTTACGAATACCAGTCAGTGGGACTGAGGTATTCTGAGACGACTGATAAGTGGTGCCGCTCTGGTGGCAATTATGAGGCAACTCTTTTTCGAATCAGCCTTAAAATATAGGGCATTTTAATAAAATTTTACGAAAAAAAGTTAAAATTCCACTGCAAAGATAAAAAAAAAAATAGTCAAATTAATTAAAAAATTAAAAAGATTTAAGCTCCTCTTCTTGAAATTTATTTCAAATTAGAAATTTAATTTCGCATTAATTTATATTAGGAATTGCATTCACCATAGACTATCTTAATATTTGAATGGGTCTCTGGAAGAAGAGCATATGTTACATGTTTCCAAAATGTTTTTTTTTAATGGAAAAAGGTAAAATATGATGTTACAAACTTTGTCCAAATATAAAAACATTTTCGACTAAGAAATTTTGAATTTTGAATTTTGAATCGTTATCATATTCGTGTTTTGAGGAATAAATGCTTTCCCTTTCTAGCCTCTTCCTTTTTCTAATCACTATAATTCCATGATAGTATCTGTATTTTCTGAAAGTTAAAAAAATGGAAGAAGGGCATATATGATTTTCGAAATGATTACGATCTGAAAATAGGATGCCTTTAGTTTTTGGAGTTTCCTGTAAAATTTTAAAATTGTAACAAATGCCCTTCTTCCAGACACCCATTCATTTTTACAAATATTGAAATATATTATGCAAAGTTTAGTAAAATTTATATTAGGAATTACAATGGCGTAATTTATTTATCTACATTTAGTAACATAAAAATGGTTAATTCTTTATATATAATTATCTTTCATTCATTATTTCTCGTTGAAATTTAATAAAGGTTTTAATTAGGAATTTTAAAAAAATTGGTGTTTCTCTCAACATATTTTTTTTCGCTGAAGAGTACAAAATAGTACTGCTTGCTCATACTTATCTAAGTGATTTAATATTTTCAATTAAGAGGTTTAAAAACTTATTGTCTTGCCTTATCTAGCGTTTTCAGATAGAAAATTAAATTCAAATAGCGATTATGGCTAAGAATAAACAACTTATTTACTGTTCCTGTTAAGCGAAATAGTGGAGTTGCTTATCTATGAATTCTATCAGCTCTTGCTGCTAATTTGCATGTGCTGTATCATTCGTAGGGAAAATACGATTAATCCGAAAAGGCTTTTCGATAGATTGAAAGTTGCACTTGCATTATTAGATTCACATTTTAGAGAATTAAATTACTGCAGTTAAAATGGATGAAAGAATTTAGATATGAGAGGATCCCTGTGTAACTGTCTCTTTGTGCATTAAATCAAACTAAAGAACGAAATATGTAGTCTTCGAAAATTCTTCTGGAAAAGAATTTCGATTCCTGCCTGAAATTAGTCGCGACTAAGGAAAAACGGCAACAATATCATTTTCTATTTATATCATCTTAAAAAAAATAGGATTCTAAAGAAATTTTAATATGTTGAATTTAAAAATTTTGAAACCTAACCTACTAGAATTATCATATTTAATAAGAATTATGTACCATTTTATTTCAAACTTATTTAAGCGATTCATTTATTTTCATTCTCAGTTTCTCTACCTTTCTCCGTTTATAAATGTGCCCTGCTGTAGTGTTTGGTGTAGTATGTTCATCTGGTTCTAATATTAGTATTAGATCTCTTTGATTATGTTCCAGAAACCAGGCTTTACTGATCGTGAATTAGCAAGCAAGAATAAGGAATTAATTTTCTTTTTTGCCGTGGTTTCCTACACAAAATAATTAGTTCTAGAAATAATTTGTTCACGAGTTGATCAACGTGTGAGTATCTCATGTTACACACAACTGTCATTTATTTTAAGGATTTATTAATTATACTTATGGTGAAAAGCGTATCCAATAAATTTCGTCTTTTCTTAGAGTCATGCGTGAATAAGTAAGAATAAGATTTATGTAAAAAACATGGGCAGCCGTCAGAACGGAAGAAATGAAGCTTCTTGCGTAAGTTTTTCCACTTTTAACGGGCAGAAACTTGCGCGACAGTCCTTCATAGTCATTAAAATGAGAAATTTTCAACTTCGAAAGGTAAATGTTGCCGAAGAAAAATATTCTTCGTTCGCAGGTAAATGAAGAGTTTCAGATGTTACCAAGACCTAAGTAACTGTCGTAAAATTTGTTCCAAATAAGGCAGTCTTTTAAGGTTTTAAACAAATTCGACATCTACTGGAAATTCTAGTTCTGGTAAGATTTATATTAAAAACAGGTACTTAGAAGTCGCTCTGTATGCTCTCTAGTTTGATTGTATAATTTCTAAGGTAAAATTTCGGATCAAATGGCCAACTGTCGATCTCGCGATTTTCTCCAAATCTCTACCAACAAGCCTGCTACCATCGATTATTTATGTCTACCGAGAAGAAACCTCAGAATTTAACCAACGAGTTCTATAAAAATTTCAGTAATAATTGTTATACATTCCTCCAATAGTCTAACACTCTGAAGAAACGATGTCGAGTCTGGAGACTTATTACCTGACCTGCAATTCGTGATGCAGCGTACTCGCTCCTAACCAAGACTCAATCAATCTTCCCTAGCTCGATCGTTCTTATTTTACTTTTGATAAGCAAAAGGGCCCGTAAATATCTTTACACGCTTACACGCATTCATAATAGGTATTGTGTTATGATATCAAATGCTCACGCACTTTCACAAAGAATTCTCAAATGATATCACATTTTCTGAACACCCTTTATAGTATGAGTCTGATATACCCCAACGTTGAGTGGGTCATACAAATTACATCAAATTATTATCTTAAAATTACTCCTTTTTTTTTGTTTGTTTCGACTTCTGTTAGGCTTCACTATACCTAAGATCAATAAGTATCGGCATCCCCTTATTCAAAACAAAGTTACAGCAGAATTTGCAGGGTGCTTTCATGTTCACAAAGCGTTCCTATTGGTTTCTATCCAATTGGTCGCATTTACCACGTCCGAATATTTGAGCAATGAATTTGCAACAAGTTCTGCTAGAATCATGCAAATTCACTTTTGGCAAGATACAAAGAACTTATTGAGAGGATTTTATAGTTCTTATACAGTATATAATAGATATAAATATTTCGTAATGGTCGAGAAAGTTATGATGTTGAGCAGCAATATGAACATTTTATTAATGTCATCATCAGATGATTATTCACCATGAGTACGCTCGCCAGAACAAACCTAGAGTTCAGAGACGCAGCTCGTCGTAAGAGACCAGAGGCGCTCGAGAATCCTTAGTGACTGGTTTACCATGACAACACAGAACCCGTGCTTGGCGAAACACAACATCCCACAAGTCTATCAGTCCTCCCCTCCGAAACTGCAAGAATTTCCAAGATGTGGAGAGCATCATGCAAAATGCTAGAAACTGAACACTATATTAAAAGATGCATTTTGAGTGATACTGGATGCCATAGTTTTTTTATAAATTTTCTATTTTTTACAGGCTTAATTTTTTAATTGTTGATCGCTCTTTGATCCTGATACTTGTTTAGAATCGAACTGAAGTGTATTTTGATGTAACTTACTCTTAATTATTACAATGGTGAAATTTATTTATCTACACGATTTAAATCTTATTTTAAAACTGGTATGTGAAAGTTTTTCGCTAACAATTGCTAGCATGGTCGTTTATAACGAACTATTGGAAATGCATTTCTCTTTCACGAAACCTCAACGCCAAAATCTAAAAAAAGCCGGCAGCTATCTCATTATAGGGAAGAAAAGGTTCTTTACTTTTAAGGTTCTTTTGTCATTTCACAGGTTAAGAATTGGTTTATATCAGAATTGTCACTGTAGAACTGCTTAATTAAACTAATGATTAGCGTTCCTAATTTTCGTAATCAAGTTTAATACATTGTGATTAGATTTTAGAGACTTTGCGAGCATATTAATTGAGAACAAGCAATCATTTCAGAATTTTTGAATTCCTGGTGATGCTTGTCAATTACGAAAAAAAAAACCCCACTAATCGGTAAAAGCAAATTTGGCAAAAAAAAGTGAACTCTGATGGTATATTTCATGAATAAATTGAGGTTTGCCAAAATTTCTGTAACTTGTTTAAAAGAATATATAAAACGCTATAGAAACAACTGCAAATTATTTATGACAATAGATAAAACCAATATAAGATTTTGATCTTAAATAATCAAGAGAATTTTCACAGATTTTCATTTTGTTTAATAGGGATAACAATACAGAATGAACACAAATGATTGAAGCGGTTTCATAATTTTATTGTAGGTGTGGTCATTCAACATATCGTCACAAAACTTTACAAACACATACACCAAATCATCAAGTTTATTTATATGCCTGGCAGGCATAAGTTTCCGCTTGGCAGCTGCTAGTCCACTACAGTTGCAAATCTAAAGGATCGGTCGTAACGGGAATGATGATCAAGAAAGATGTCATGGCCTCCACTTTCGCCTGACTTAACCCCTTGTGACTTCTTTGTATGGGAATTTCTGAAAGATTCAGTGTTTGTATGCCAGATCTGCGAGCTTGCATCACCGATCTTTTTGCTGAAATTGATAGGGACATGCTTCATCGAGTGTAGGGTGAATTCGATTACAAACTAGAATGGGCACATATCGAGGACTTGTAATATAGTAAAAAAATAACTTGGCGAGTTGCTCTATGTACTTGTAAAGTTTGGTGATGAAAAGTTAAATAATACACCTGCAATTAAATTTATGAAACCCCTTCAATCATTTGTATTTGCCCTGTGTTACCAGATATTATCTGTTGTTAAATTAATTTTCCTTAATAAATAATGCGTTTAATAAAGCATCCATGTTATAGGTAAGTCCTTTCATTTGCCTCTACATAAAAGTGCTTATGTGATCGGGTTGTCCGTCTAAAGACAATTTCAACAATGTGGTGAACGTGGAGAACATAGTGGGCTAGTGAAATCCGAGGATTAGTGATAAACGTGTGCGCATTTTATATTCACTTTGCGCATATTCAGCCTGGTTCACGTTGATTCGGCAAAAAAAAACGCACGGCATGGACGGACGCAATAGCATATGACCAGTGGTCAGCGTTGAAAATTATCTATATTTAACTGGTTGATGGGTCACTTTAATCTAATCACATTCGAGAACCGGAGCATAGGACCAGAATAAAAATGGCGGACGATAACCTCCAGCACCGCTGGCCTAGGTTTATATAACTGTTAAAAATTTCTTACTGTTAAAATTACCACATGACATGTTAAATCTCTTAATATGAATATAAATACCAAAAAATAAACATTGAAGTCATTTTTCCAAAGTAATAAAAAGTAAGAGAAAGTTCGTCCCGAGTTGTTTTTATGTTCCAGATTCCAGTCCTACTTTGTACAACCACAAACGAAAGCAATTTCAGATCAGAAATTCCATTCTCAGTTTTTCTTACTTTATCTTTTACTAAAATAAAATAATAAGTTCTAAGTTTATTTTGATTTCCTAAAATAATTCATATAGGAATGATTCTGTATACTACTTGTAAGGAAGTTAGATCGGAGAAATAAACACGATCGGTAACTTCGCTAATTACAACCGCAGTTTCGATAGCATCGAAACCAGTGATAGTTCAAAAATATTATCTTTAACTTTTGTATAGGCAAAACACTATGCATACGTAAATAATAGCGTGACTATATAGATTATTAATCGTGTGTATTTAATGAAAACAAAAACTTATTCATTTGACAATTAATTTTTGATCTACAGTAGAAACTCGATTATCCGAATTAAACGGAGATGCTGGTAGTTCGGATAACGAAATATTCGGATAATCGAAAAAAAAAGAAAAAAAAATGCATAGTAGTTTTAGTAAAGGTAAAACGTTTTAATACAGGAATAACAAACTTTTCCAATCCTAAGCACAATTTAGAAATTTTAGTGTTTTATAATTTTCTAGAGAATAATGTTTATATTATTTTACTTAAACTGGTAAATAATGTTCAGAAAATACAGACTGCAATCTTTTATGCATGTACTGTATTTTGAAGGAGTCGGTTACTGTCTTTTGTTTAAAATTTGCTTTCCTTTTCGAAGCTACTAAATCGCGCACACTTTTTAAACATGAAAGTTGTCTCGAATCACATTCTTCTTATCTCTCCAACCACTCCATAGCAATCTGTAAACAGGCCGGCCAGGTGGCCTAGAGGGCTAGGGCGTAGGCTTTCTAGTTCTCGAGTCTACCTGGTCGTGGGTTCGAATCCCGCCTTAGGCATGGATGTTTGTGTTTGTCCTGGGCTGCGTACAGATATAACTTGTGTAAAAGGCGCAAAATGACCTTAGTAGTCGACGCCAAATTTTCTAATAAACCAACCAACCAACCAACCAATCTGTAAACATTGAAAAGCTTCAGCATGAGAAGAGCCACACTGTCTTCATCATCGTATTCTGAACCTTGCTCCTCGCTATCAAAATTCTTATACACACAATTATTTCATCATCGTTAAAAATTTGGGATCCAGGATCATCTACATCACAATTCAACCATTCGTTGATATCTTTTTCACTGCATTCATTGCAAATTGATAATTGCTTCATTGTTTAAATAAGTTCTTCAATAAGGCTCTTTTCAGATTTTTCATACGATCAAAAAATTTTCTGATCAGATTTTTCTGAAGATTTTTTGCAATGATTTTATCAATGTTGTCACCTGTACTGTATTCCAAGCTTCGGCTAACATATAATAACAATCTTTTTAAGTAAATTTCTTTAAAAAGGCTTATAAAAGACTGTCTGCTAATATCAGTAGTCGAAGAATGTTTTTCATATAGACGTTTCAGTGTTTCTATTACGCCTTGATCCATTTGGTGGAAGAAATTTTACCGTAATCATTTTGGCAATCTGGTTCAAATTTTCAATTGACGGATGTGAAGGGCCATTATCGAGCAATAATAAAATTTTTCTTTTTTTGCCAATTAATTTTTGAAACTTTTTGAGTTCCGGATTAAATATTTTTTCATGGCAATGGCAATCGATGTCTGCCTGTTGAATTAGCACAAACCATTTTGTGTTCTGGTGCAGTAGCTTCACGACGGGATACTAATGTTCTGTTGGGAAGTGCTTTCCAATATAAATCGGTTTCATCAGCATTGTAAATGAAATCTTCGTCGTACCCGTCGTTCTTTACAAGTGAATTTCAGTGTTTCTACATAAGCACTTGCTGAAGGGATATCCGCAGAAGGCTTTTCTCCTGGAATTTCAAGTTCTCAAATCCCATGTCGTGCCTTGAAATTTCCAAGCCAGCCGCTATTTGCTTTGAAATTTGAATCTCCGTTTAATTTTTCATTAAAAAATATTGCTTTTTCACACTTTAACGGGCCAGTTATCGTTTTTGCCCGGAATATCGTTTTTGATGGAACTACATGTACAGTCATCAAAGGGAAATAATCCACACTTGAATTTTACTCTAAGTTTTATCTTTTCAATATTAATTTATTTTTGATAATATAATATTACATTTAGAGTTAACATTATTAAGATTATTAAATTTAAATAATTATAATTAAAAAAGCTATTAAAACAACACATTAGCATGACATGTAATATTAAGTATTAAACTCGTGTGGATTATTTCCTTTGGTTGACTGTACACGGCTTCTTCATGTTCTTCGTTTTGAGGGTTTTTTCATAACTTACGAGTTAGATTTCCATCTTCATTCAAAATATCATTGGAGAATTTTATAATGCTTTCACAATTTTTCTTTATGCCTGAAATGGTAGCAGTTCCAGTATTATATTTTTCGGCAAGTGACCGTCCTGATTCACCTCTTTTCAGAGCTTCAATTATAGCCATTTTGTTGTTTAAAGACAAAACGATTCGTTTTCGTTTAGCTGACATTTCTAGAGCGTATATATTTCTTTGAAAATTATCTTTACTAATATAAAAAGTGAACTCATTTACTAACAGTACGTGTCACTGTATGCATTTTCCAAGCTGAAGCTGTTTCCGACGAATAAGTAAGCATCCGGTATTATTTTCGTATTCAAATAATTATTCTAGCATACGTACATATACTGAAAATTCTATTGATTGCAATTCGGATAATCGAGTTTCTACTGTATTTAATTTCAATTTTATTCTTTTAACAGTCTTTTACCGTTAATAAAGTTCTTTTTTAATTATTAAGTTATTGTTAATTCATTTTTCACGTTTATGTACTCTTCTCTAAATAGTTACGCTTCTGTTTTCCCCCCATGTTTTTAGATATTATCCAGGGCTAATTATAGAACGAAGATGTGTTCTTTTTATTCCCCGTGGCGGCAAAGCATTCTAATTTGAAATATTCAGTTTATTTCCAGACAACATCAAAACTTTGCACTCAAATTCGACTTTTTCCCTTCCATTAACTTCACAAGACCAAAAAATAGAGTTAGTCACATCAATCTGTGATAATTTTTAATGACGACGATTCATTTGTTAATTGTTCGAATACATTAAAATCCTATTGAATCTGAGTGATTCTAAACAGGATGAGTCATAGGCTTTGACTCATGTCGTTTCTCATATCATTCGTTCAGTTTCATGTTATGTCGACGTCGGTCCATCTACAAACTTGTTTATTCAAACGATAGATATCCCGGCTAAACGTTTGTCCTTTTGATGCAGTAAATGAGCATTGATTAACGAGATTAACTTCGCAATAGAACAAAAAAATTATCATTAGTTAATTAAGGCATTAAAATTACATATTTGAATTCTAATTTTGATTTATTATTCTCTTTATAAATGCATTTTGAAGATCGTACATTAACGGTTAATTCTGTGAAAATGCCACATTTCGGTGCATTGCTTTTTAAGTTTATACAGTATTTATAATTATTCTTCATTTATATTTTCTAAAGAGAGAATAAAATTTGCGCAATAATTATTCTTTGGTAATATAATTTATGCGTGTTTGTTAACTGAAACGAAAAATAAATGGTAAACATTCATTATCTTTTCGTCCACATAGAGTATTCTTTAGGGCTCTTCAACTTCAATGAATATTATGTTTAGCATTGACGTCAAGAGCCATTATAAATATTATTAATTATAATCGTTAAAACAAACACTGAAATCTTACAAATCGCTCATTTCTGTTCCTTGCTTCTTCTCTCAAGAGACTTTACCCAACCAAAAAAACATGTTAAAAACACAATTGTCTCTTACTTTAAGAATAATTTAAACTTACAAATTATACAATCATAAAAAGAGGGACTCAGTGGAACTACAATGTCCGTTGTTTCAGCCAGGACATTTTCTGTTGAATAAAGATGATATGAAACTGCTCTTGAAACTCAATAAAGCCTTCTTTAAAATTCCGTTCTAAATTCATCATACATCTCCTATTTTAATTTTGAAAATGTTTTCCTAAAGTTGGTATCGCCTGAAGAAAATGTCATAGTCATCGAAATGTGTATACGTATATGTTATTAACAAATTTTGTAGAAAAATGGTTTCCTTCTCTTTTTAAAGAATTTTTCATCCATTGTTTCTGGTGAATCTACTTAATATGAATTATTTTTTTTCTTTATTTTCTAGACATTTTTTAGGTTGAATAAAATGGCCTTAGAAGATTTTTAAGATATTGCATCAATAAAATCGTCAAGTACCAAATGCTGAGCAAATTTTTTCAAACATTAAAAAGGAGAACTGGAAGCCCAGAAGACATTTCAACGTTTCGCAACAGATGTGTTACAATTGCTGGCGATTAAGATTCTAAGATGTTAACTTCAGAATCTCCCTTCCAAACTTGAACAAGATCTCATCTGAATTTTCAAGAGACTTTCTTTTCATCTTTATTCAAGAGATGTTGCTTCAGGGGGATGGAGGGTAGAGCAATGGACATTGTAGCTTCATTGAATTTCTTTCCTCAGAATGTATAATTTTTCAATTACACCTGTTTTCGAATATTCTTGAGTTTTTACTGTTCGATCGATATTAATTGAAATTCTTTCTAAAAACATCTTTACCAGCATACGAAATTATTTTATTATTGTTTTATATAATGATAATAATCCTCTCCAACAAATCAAATTTAAAAATTCTTTTAATTTTATAATTATTTTATATCTTAATGAATGGGCCACCTTCATTTGGCTCCACGATTCATGTAAGATGTTTACTCCTAAGGCGCATTGAATTTCAAGAGCAAACCAATGAAAGTTTGGTCTATATTTTTAAACAAAATTCGTAGAAAAATTTTTAATTAAAAATATTAATTACCAGAAGAAAATGAAGAAAACCTAGGCTTTGCATAAAATAAAAATCAATCAAATAGTCACGGGAACAACATTTATTGATGAAAATCGCAATTTCAAACTTTCTAAAAATGGATTGAAATAATAATGCTCCTATATGCAATGAAAATTTCACATTTAATAATGAAGAAGAAAATCGAAAAGTGCTTAAAAATGTAGCGTCTGAAGCCTTTTATTTAACGATTACGTTGGGCATACGCACATTATGCTTTAGATAAAATGTAAATAGGAATACATCGCATATGAAATAATGGAAATAACAATATAAGGTTGGTCCTGAATTAATAAGACAAAGTGTTTGGAGGATTCTTTTAATCTTCATAATGAGTTTGAATGTTTTCTTTACGAATTATAATCCTTGTTGAGAATAAAATGTATTAATCTGTCCAGAAGGTAGGTGTATATGAATTAGTATTTCTGTGCATAGTGCTACTTTTTAAAATACGAGGTTGATTCAAATAAAAATATTAAAAGAAATTTTTATCTCGTAATTTATTGAATAAACAAGATAAACAGTTCCCTATTGCGTTCAATACGCATGTCTAAGGCTTTAGAAGTGCATGAAAACACTTCTAGAAAAAAAATATGGGGCTGAATTCGTTTGCTGCACTTCTTCATCGGACCTAAATCATACTTCCTATCGCCCTTTGATCTGTTTTTTAAGAATGGTGTAATCACAGAGAGCGAGGTCTAGAGAGTAGACCTCCAGTTTCAGAGCGAAAGTTCTTCCCTGGAGTCACCTTGCCATTCTGTCAATTCTGAAATTAGCTAGAGTGACACACGGCTTGCAGAAACTTTGTGGCACTGCAAGAAGATATTGTGGTGATCCATGATTCATACGTAGACGTGTGGCAATAGTTGGTGCTGGCCCACTTTTACGCACCTATTTTCCTTCACAATGGCTTCAACTGCTGCGATGTGCACTAGTCGATGTCCTGCGAATCTGGAAATAAATTATCAAGCTGTTCATGATATTGGTAAACTGCATGATTGATATCAACGGCATGGTATGAACTTAAGTCCGGATAAATGTCAAACTATAATTATTTCGAAAAAGATTGAATTCACATCAATTAACTTATTTAGGGTATGTTGTGGATTCCCGTATGCGTTTTAAATGAAGAAGCAGATGCAGTTATAACTAGGTGCCTTTCAAAATAAATGTATAAGATCAAACGATTGAGATCGTTGTTAACAAAAATAAATCAGGGATAATAATTTTGACATCAATAAATCTTGTTTAGTAGTTATGTTTTTTTTGGTACAATGATACTTATTGTAATTAGAAAAAAAAAATAAAAGTAACTCACAATAAACTCCTACGCAATGATTTTAGATCGATTCGAGAGTTTTTTTGTCTCTGTGTTCAGCCTCATTTCCTTTTTGTCTTTTTTTTTTTTTTTTTGATTTTCGAGAAATACAATTGTTTTAATTCTTAAAAGTAATAATTAAGAGCTGAACACTGTGTCTTGATAAATCTTAGATTAAATTGTAAATGTATTAATATAAATGTATGCAATCTTAATTTCACTTTTGCTGCAAATGCATTGGGTTTTTCTGTACAAACATAAACTACTATTAAATAAATCGATTTATAATCAAAGAAAACTTTGTTGTGGTTAAAGAGTTTTTTCTTTGTATTATTGTATACACTGAGCTGCCACTTTATTAAGTACACTTCACAAAATATACAAATTGAGTGACTGCCTTATTTGCATGTCACAGGATCGCAAATCGATTTTGTATAAAAATGCATGCCATTTTGACTTGTTTTTACTTCTGAGCGGGGTTGTAGTGAGGTTTCCTTGTGATACAGAATAAAATACAGTAAAAATGTCCTTTTTCAGTAAAGGACCTTAAGACGCATTCTGAAGTTTGTATGGTATCACGCATGTTCTCATAGCTATCTACCTGTTGTGCAAGTTATGATCTTATGAAGGTAGATAACAACAATCTTAAACTTTTGCCCTAACAACTATCTTAAAAAGTTTGTCCCAATTCTCTTGATAATGCCGTCAGGCGAAACATGTTGAGAAGATTCTCCAATTGACATTGAATATAGTATTACTAAAATCATTGTCTAATTACATAAGACTATCTGTTTCGATTACGAATTCCACGTTCTCGACAAGATGAATAAAATAAAACGGCCACTCTCTGTCGATTTAAAATTACAGTTATTCACAAGGTTTATTATGAATCAATAATATTCCCATTACGATCTCACCATTAATATTGACCACGACTTTAACGAAATCATATTCAGCATGCTGAATCAGGAATAATAGATATCATACACTAAGGCAAATTATTATAAATCATTAATCATCAATATTATGTAATTTTATTTAAGCCCTTCAAAGGAAAGAGTTAATATTTAAACTACGTATTTTATAGAGTGTATCAGTAAAATCCTTTCTGTATCAATTAAAACAAACCAAATTTAATGTAGAACAAATCGCTCAAAATTTTGCAAACCTGTTTTGAAGTCATTTACATGTAATACCAACAATGTCTTTCTTGCCTTTTTTTTAATTATTCTCCATATTATCAAATCTCTCTTTCTATATAAAAGACACAATAGTATTTAAAATTTTTAAAAAACATTAAAACTTGCGCTTTCGTATTAAGAAATTCCTTTATTTCTTCAATTTTTGTTTCTAATCTCCTACAGAATCCTCGTATGAATTGTTACTTATACCAATTTGAGAATTTTTATTCGTAATAGACAAATTCTCAAATATCACTCAGGAATTAATAGAAATTAATTAGCACGTTTGATTATTCTAAATTAGCACACTCCCCATGCTTCTCAAAAAAGGGATGATGATACTTGACTGTCTTCTTCTTCACAGCCTTCTTCTTCTTGACTGTCCACGAAAATGATCTTATATTTAATTTTACTTTTCAATTTTTATTTTTTAATTAACTGATTTATTTGTCATGATACCATCATAACCAGTGTCTGCGTCATACAGAATTGAAGGAAGCGACGTTGTTCCATTTTATTTTACATTCAACTTTTGCCATCATATCCGACTGGAGAGTTTGTCACCATCTGGAAAGGAAGTCATCGGAATTTGGTAACTGTGCATGATTCATCTGCAGTGTCTACTACGTTTGATTGTCATCTACATAAGAAGTCGTCCTGAAAGTAATATCCAGCGTTTATAGAACAAGTCAGCAACCGAAATGCCCTGGACCGATAGGATTTTAAGGCATTCGAGAATAAAAAGGAAAGTATTTGATTTCAAAGAAGTCTTTGGTTGTTAAGATTAGGTGAGGTTGCTAAGGAAGCCTCTGGTTGCTACGCAAGGCATACTTCTATAGGAAATGCTTAGTTCAAACTGATTAAAACTATCTGAAAAGTTTAATGCAGAAAGTAGCAATGCTCTATAGATTAGAACATATAAGGATCCTTTAACTTGTAAGCATTCCAGTGTTGTGAAATAAGCGTTAATTGTTGAAGCGTTCTGTGTAAGGGTGAATTCTTTCTTCATAATCAATTGCTAACGCTTTTCTACGTAACCATGTACTATTGAAGCGAACGATTAACTACTAGCTATTGTTAACATTTGCTTAACACAAATTAGATCTTGATAATATAAGGCGTAAGTAATTACATGCCATATCTTAGCATTGAAATTTTCCAATGTTTCAATAATGGTATCTTTAAAACACGCATCATGGAACCAATTTCGACTATCATTAATTTTACGCTATATAAATTCATGACATGTCATTCCAAGTTGTTTGATATATTATATGCCATATTTTAGCATTGAAATTTCCAATGAACCATAATGGTTCCACTAAATCCAGGTTCCTTTGAACCAATTTCGACTATCATTAATTTTACATTATATTCATTCACGACAATCATTCCAAGTCGTTTGATATATTACATGCCATATTTTAGCATAGAAAGTTCCAATGAACCATAATGGTTCCACTAAACCGGCTGCCCTTGAACCAATTTCGACTATCATTAATTTTACGTTATATTCATGAATGACACATCATTTCAAGTTGTTTGATATATTACATGCCAAATCTGAGCTTTGAAAGTTTCCCCTAAACCATACAGGTTCCATGAAAGCACATACCATTGAACCAATTTCGATTATCAGTTACGTTAATATTCAATTATGACATGTTATTTCAAGCTGTTTGATATAATACATGCCATATCTTAGCATTGAAAGTTTCCAGTGGACCATAATGGTCCCACTAAATCACATACCCTTGAAACAGTTCTGACTGATACTGACCATTAAGGAAGACCATCACGTGTCTTCACTTAATTCACAAGCCTTTTCTCTGCTTTAGCTATGGAATGCCAAAGAGAACAGCATTTGGCAGTGCACAGGCCATTTATACATGGAATTGTAACGTGAAAAACGTGGTCCCCTATTTTATATTTGACCTTTTGAACCGGAAGTAGTTCACCGACTTTTTCCACCAACAAACTCAGTCTTCCGATTTCCCTAAGTTGTCGAATGGCGAAAACGGAAGTCGAAAATTCGGAAGCGTTCGAAAGCTAGAGCACCAACAGACAGACGGATGTACGCACATTGTGAAAACACAAGTACCTATCGGTCCTAATAACTTTATTGAAATAAGCGCACATTCCATGCGCATCTAACCGACTTTTAAATTTGAAATTCTCCTAAGATGGAAATTATAAACCATCATTTAGATTAATTCAACCTTCCATTATCAACTTAAGTATCATTTATTTTTTCTTTGCCGAAATACCTTGATTTCAATTTAAATTTATAAAATCTTAAAAGAAGCTAGTATCACACTGGTTGATTCTAAAATTACTGTGCAGTGGCTGATCGGAGGTGGCATCCACTCACAATAACTTTTGAATCACCCTGTATTAAATAAGAGGACAAGGGGGACATTCTACTCTGGAAGACGTAACTACCAATTCAGAATATTCAGAGAATAAATAATTGATGCGAGAGAATTTTTAATAACTCATGAAGAATTGAAGCAAAAGAAATGCACTAATGCACAGTAACTTTTGAATCACCCTGTATAATTATTGTTTTTTTTTCTTTCTTGAAACATTGTTTTTAGAACAGTATATACGAGAATATGTGGGAGAAAGATGACCAAACTGTATATAGAGAGTTGGCTAGCCTTAATTAACGTTAATAATAGGCAGAAGACAGAAGAAAGTCTTCCTTATGTTTTATAAAGCATGTGCTTGCAATTTTGAAAGGAAATAAAATGCTTCCGATAATAGTGTCGAAATGTTCGCTATACCGTGTGTCTCAAAAGTCACGTGCCAAATGGATTAATAGTTGTAGATGAAATAGTGAAGTAGAGGAATAATGCTGACACCGGAACAATGTGTAGAGCTGATATTCTTTGTGGAGATCACCACAGAACATCTCGAGAAGTTGCAGACGAATTTCATCGCCGGCACCCTGATATTCCCAAGCCCACCAGCTACACTTTTACGCGTGACAGAAGAAAATTTGGATCGTGTGAGACATTGTCTTCGATTGCATGGTGCACATTTTGAACATGAACGATAAGCTTGCGAAACTGTGTGAACATAAAGCCAACATTCATAAACTTTTCATATGGCACGCGACTTCTTAGACACACGATAGATGACTATACCGCTAAGCTATAAAGTGCAAGCAAAATATTCAGTTACCACGTATAAATTTGAATTTTAATTGTATAGGTTATACCACTAGAAAGAGATAACCACAATGTTGCTACATTTTCATTCAATTTTCTGACATCCTCGGAACACGTTGAGTACAATGAATAGGAGAGTCGCGCTAGCGACCCAGGCACGCCCTTCCTAAATTTCTGAGTATGTGGCTCCATCTTCACTTATGATCAGAATGATCTGCATAAATATAAAATCATCAATTCAACTGACCACAAACAACAAAACGATGTAAAATGCTCTATACTCACGGTAAATTGAAAGATATTCTACGTTTGTGAGTGTAAACGAAAACTGTCAATATTTGTATTTACATGCTATACGAAAACGATTAAAGAAGTTTTGATAGTAAATCTTTTCTGCAAACAATTTGAACAAAAAAAAAAAAAAAAAAAGAAAAAAAAAGGAACAATGTCACTAGCATTCAAAATTTATTGGATTTCGTGTAACATAAATTTCATTGATGGAAATTCTGTCGCATTCAACCTTTCCCCTTTTTCTGTTGTGATTCGGATATGGGCGCTGAAATAAATTTTGCTCTTCATGGATTAGGACAACTATAAATTAACTCTGTTTCTAACTCTCAATTATGTATGTTATCGTAAGAGAGAGAGAGAGAGAGAGAGAGAGAGCAAAGCTAGGATTCCATGTTATTTCTTATAATTTTGATAGTAGGAATTTTTTACAGGGAAATTCTAAACGTTTACCACAATTAAAAGCCTCTGAAATCAAATTTCATATCGGATTACTTAATTTTGAAATATATACATAAATGTAAAGGTATTTGAAAAGGCATTTAATTTCTTTTTTACAAGGATTCAAATGCACAAGCAGCAATAAAAAAAGAAGCTTTTGCGTCATAGCCATTATCGCCGTCAATCAACAGATTAGCCTTATAAATTATTCATCTTGTCGGTATTCGATAATTAAATGAAATTGCTAATGGAACACAAATTGTGCTTTCATGTAATCCAAAAGTAATGCGATTACTATGAATCTTTTATTGACAATTAATATTT
Source organism: Rhysida immarginata (assembly GCA_023313115.1). Taxonomy (NCBI): domain Eukaryota; kingdom Metazoa; phylum Arthropoda; class Chilopoda; order Scolopendromorpha; family Scolopendridae; genus Rhysida; species Rhysida immarginata. Next base: position 99,423 of record JAHWFO010065174.1, read on the forward strand.
TTCTTCTTTATTAAGAAAACCAGTAATCCGCCACAACTTTAATTCTATCATTAAATATTTATATCGGTTAAAATGAAGCATGTTAAATAAACTCAGGAAAACTAAATACTAAAAACTATATTAGATCGATATAGAACTTTCGATAATTATCTTATGTTCTGAACGGGAGCAAATTGGTACGGTTTTCAAATAATGAGAATAAATGATGATATTTATAAAAGTTCTTTACCATTTCTTTCTACTAAGATTGGCATTTAATTCTTTTGAAAATCGTTAGATGCGTTTGCTTGCAAACACTATGTAAATATATTTTCTTAAAACCAAGGATAATATTTCTATTTCTCTAAAATAATACTCCTTATAAATGTTTATGTGATCTAAATAAATAAATATAAATAAATAAAATCTTTACTAAAAGATTGTAATTTAAAATAATCATAAAAGCAATTATCACGAAAACTGATAATTGTGCAAGCTTCTAGGGGAGTTAGTATGGGTGATTCTAAGCAAAATAGTTCACATGAACATGGGTCCGAATTTGAACGATAACTGCGAGATGAACAGAAATAAAAATGCCGCCACCAAGATCAACAATTTAATAACTCAGATTCTGTACAGCCTAGATTAATGAAATTTAGGGGAATAACAGGGCACATAAAACTGTGTATGCCGTTAAAATTTGATCGAATTCCAACGAGAAGTTTCCGAGTTACACAGTCAAAATTGTAACAAGTTCTAGTTAGTACTCACAAGTGTGCAGGTGTTATGATGTTGAATGAGTAACCCGGAAACTTCTTGTTGGAATTCGATCAAATTTTAACGGTACACACAGACTTATCTACCCTGTTATTCTCCCAAATTTTCATTAATCTAAGCTTTACAGAACCTGAGTTATTAACTTGTTGATCTTGGTGGCGGCATTTTTATTTCTGTTCATATCTCAGTTATCATTCAAATTCGGACCCATGTTCATATGAACTTGTTTGCTTAGAATCACCCATACTAACTCCCCTAGAAGTTTGTACAATGAATTCTGAGACACCCTATATATAGAATGGCAGATTATATAGTAAATAATGTAATAGTGGTCGTTAATTAACACTTCTTGTGTTTCTTTCAAAAATTCGCTATAATTCATGACACTGTCTCAATCCGTAACATCTTAAACAAGTTAATCTTACTTAGGCCATAGTTTGTTATTGCTATTGGGACCTACTAGGTACTCTTGCTTTGTGATATATAACTACAGCAAGTGCCTTTTGTTCTCCTCAAAAACTTTTTTCCTTTGTCCTCCCCCGCTTCTTTACCCCCTCTTTTTATCATAGTTTAATATATTTTATTTTAATTACATACGTGTATTGCACGTGTATTGCACTTGTATTGAACTTTAAAACAAACTTTTAAGAAACTTTAGCCCATATGGTGTCTGTATTGAATAGGATAAATGTACCAACAGTTGGCAGTGTACCAGTAATTAACAATTTACGATTTAAGGGCTTTAAGTAAGGTAACAGGGCAAGAAAATGGACTGCTATTGCCATCCTGTATTAAAAAATGTAATAGGCTTTCCAGAACAGGAAAAAAGTATAAATTGGAATGGCGGAATGGAACATTCGCACAGGTCTACCACGAGTTGATGATACGATTCAAAAAAGAATTTTTTTTTCAATTAGAGGAAGCTGTTCATTGTGTTTGCAGCGCTGAAATGAATGCATTTTTCCATTTCTTAAAAAAAATTATTTCTCTAAAACGGCTTAGCCCATTTCCTTAAAAAATACGGCAACACATAGTTAAAGGACCCCTCTAACTTGCAAGTTTGAATCACGTTTTTATTAAAAAAAAAAAAAAATGCCGGGAGGGTGGGGTCTGGAGGGTAGGGATGGTAAACAACTCCAAAACTGCTCCAAACACAAATCATTTTAAAAAAATTAGTCTTAATGAGAAAACTTGATTTCTAGTTTCTGAGAAATATGTGGACAAACATACAATTATGAAATTTGCCCCACGTGTTTAGAAGCCCACATAGACTAACATATACGAATATTATGCAATTCCAACAATATTACATACATACGAGTCGAATTGATAACCTCCTTTTTTTTTTGAAGTCGTTTAAAAACTGGAGTTAATTCTCCAAACATAAGGTAAACATATGTCTTCTAGACTCTATTCACAGTTTGTTTTAGTTGGTCCTGAATCTTGTCACACAAACGATCAAACAGATAGCCTATGACAAGTCAACTTGCAAGAAGAAAAGTACTATTGTGTTTACTACAGGGTGATTCAGTCATTTCTGACCATTTCACTCGAATGACGTGCATTAGGGATAAACAAATGAAAGAATATAAGCGCCATATCAAATTTCTAAATAGTTGGAGTTTGTATTGTTGCAACGGCGCTGCATGAAAATCGTATTGTTGAAAAATGGCGCCCGCTTTATCAACAGAGCAGAAATGCAAGGTTGTCGAATGGTATTTCGAGACAAAATCACCTGCAACCGTGCAAAGAAAGTTCCGGAAGGAGTATACGTGTCGAGACGCACCAGGCAGGCAAGCAATCATGGATTTTGTCAAGCAATTTCGTGCCACTGGATGTGTTAAAGGCAAGAAAAAAGGCGGGAGCGAAGCTCGTGTTCGAACGGCCGAAATGGTCGAAAATGTTCGCACATGGTTGGTCGATTCCCCTACCAAAAAATCTGTTCGCCGCCTATTTATTTAAGAAGGGCTGTCGTATACCACGATGTGGCGAATTTTGAGAAAGGATTTACACCTGTTCCCGTATAAGATCCATGTTTATCAGGAGTTAACAGACACTGGAAGACAGAAGCGACAACAATTTGCGATGGAGTTTGGAGCAGAAATGGAAGCCAATCAGGACATTGTGGACAACCTGTGGGTATCAGATGTGGCCTTCTTCCATCTGTCAGGTGACGTTAATAAACACAACGTTCGTTTTTGGGGTTCCCAGCACCCTCATGAGATCCATAAGTCACCTCTTCATCCACGAAAGGTTATGGCTTGGTGCGCGATTTCCAAAAGAGGCATCATTGATCCGTTCTTTTTTGAGGGCACCGCAACGTCTCAGGCTTACCTTAACATGTTGGAAACCTTCTTCATCCCCGAGCTGCAAAGGAGGCGTATACCGCTTCGACATCAATGGTTTCAACAGGATGGGGCTAGGCCTCACACCACTAATGAAGTGCTAGACTTTCTCAATCAGAAATTCCGAAATCGTGTCATTTCAAACAGGTTTCCAGATCGATTCGGGAGTGGCTTTCTTTGGCCCCCTACGAGTCCTGACCTAAACCCAGGTGATTATTATCTCTGGGGGTTCCTTAAAAACAGTGTGTTCACTACAGCACCAAGAACCCTAGACCAGCTGCGACAAAGCATCGTCGACTGCTGCACCCTTGTGGATGCAGAAATGCTGGATAGAGTTATGAACAACTTCACCATTCGGCTGCGAGCAGTTCAAAACGTTCGTTCATCAAGACTTTTCCACGGGAATAAAAACTCCGAGCTGCCTAAAATATCATACTGAAATGCTAAGTTTGTAAATATTAATGGGTCAATAAATCATAGTACTAAAATGGTCAGAAATTGACTGAATCACCCTGTATGATAAGAAGCAATACATTGGACTAATTTTGCAAGTAGGAGAAGAATTTTCAAAGATCAATATTTTCCATGAACAATTTATTGGACAATACGTTTGGCCAAGTCTGCTGATATTGCACAAGTGGAAAACACCTTAATTTTCTGTGGACAGATTTAATTTATCATTTCAAGGGGGGTGGGGGAGGAAGATAAATTGTTCATATACATCATTTAAGTTAAAAAAAGCACAATTTTAGTTAATGTTAAATACTTTACACATTGTTAAAAGATGATTGCTTTTATCAGGTCATTAGAAGCTACTTTGAAAATGTTGTCAGTTTCCTTTGTAAAAATATATAATAAAAATGTGCAATTAAAATGTTGTCACATACTGGTGAAACTGTTTGTTAACTTCTGGTACAGTAACAATCAATTTCTGGTGACCTATGCATTAGTTAGGAAAAAATTTAATAATTTAATAGCTTTTAAAGATATATTAATTGTTTAGAGACTGGCACATTCTGCATTATATTTGCAATTTAATGGTATAAGTAGAACAGTTTCAAAATGGAATTTGATTAAAGTGCACAATATTGTTTCACTGTAATGTCTTAAATTGTCAATTATTGGTACATTTACCTTATGCACCATTCTTAAATGGATTCAATGTAGAAAGGTAGAATTCTTAAGTGGTACCACTTTATCGCTGAAACATAATAAGATTTTAAAATGATTGAATTCTAATGATAAATTAACCGTTCGTCAAAATGGAATGTCCCTTATCGATTGGTACCAAAGAAGAAAAAAATCGAGAGGGGGGGCGTTCTTCTACTTACAAAAGGCTTTAAACCTGCGGAAATCATTTGCCGAATACTGGAACAGCAAAGTGACAGCATGTTTATCGAACCTTGAGATCTTCCTTGAATCGATCACTTCAAGTAAGGAAGAACTTCCGTGTGCGACAAGGACGGGAAGGCCATCGACGTCGCTTTAAGCATTATCGAGAAAGGAAAACGCACGGACGGTCGAAGTAGATAACATCGCCAAAGTTTTAAAGCGCAAAGATAAAGAAACTCTTCAATAAATGCTAATGAAAGAAGCTAATCATTTGCGATCCAAATCGATTAAAGGCACAGCCAACATTATATTTATTCAAGGGCAACGTTGGACCAACGCCGTTTTAGTATAAGAAAATAATTGTAGAGAAAGGATTTGAATTTCCCTTTACATTAAAGTTACTTTCCGAGTTCATTGACTTTTAGATTATTATATTACCTAAATGGTACGGCAGTTCAAGGAAAAATTGTATACGCTTAGATGTATAATAATCTAAGTAAATAACAAATAGAAAAACAAACTATATATTTTCCTTAAAAAAGGGTAAAGGCAGTCTATAGATTCAAAGCGACAAATATTTTTGGTTTCTTTTTTTACGTTAATCCGGATACGTTTATTTTCTGAATGTGGCGAGTGGTTTTACATTTTCAGAGAAAATGAAAAACATCTAGCGTATTCAAACACTTTAATCTATTAATGAAAATAGGAAAGAAAATTCCACAGCCTGCATTCGAACCAGAAACCTTCAGATTAATACTCTATTTTCTTTCCTAGTTTCATTAATAATTTAAGAATTTGAACCCTCGTCGGTCATTTTTCAGTTATACTTTAATCTGTATTTAAAATAATGAAAGCCAATTTTTTTTCTAGGTAGGAAATACCTAACAGAGAAATAAAAATTATAGCAGAATGTAATTCAGGTAAGAATGGTAACTGTCTCCTGATATCCTATTTTGTTTGCTGAGAAACAGCACATTTGCAGTCATTCTAGGCAAATTTAATTTCATTTTCAATAGAGTAAGATATATATTTTTGAAATAAAGTCATGCATGTAGCAAATTACTTTATTTGAAACAAATTACGTAACGCAAAACAAACAGATAAGTTATTGCAGTGCTACATGTACCTCTCTAATATAACGAAACGTTTTGTCCAAGAAAATGTCTTGCACCTTTTTTCACATTTAAAAGTCATGACAGTACATTATAACTAAATATCTGTATACGTTTTACTATAGACATTAATAATCTGGTTAAAAGATTACATTATGGGTTTTTTGGGGGGGATAAGATGATAGAAAAGAACAGGTTATACAAGAAAAGAATACTTGTAATTAATGAGTTCAAGGTGCAATTCAGAATTTGCAAAGTTTTGCCCCAATGAACATCTTTCTAATTATCTTCTTGGTATTATTCGTATCGAGCGACAACTCCTTACACTCGTCTATCGAAATCTCCATGTTTCTTCCTATTTGTCTGGTTGGTGAATACCTACTTTTCATTCGGTCAAATGTCAACATCTTCAATTACACACAAAAAGAATCATGACAAATAATAAAAAGTATGTACAATCCTTGTGACAAATAATACATATGACGTATTGACAACTGTGACAAATAGTCGTGTTATAAAAACATTTTTGGACACAAATTCCTGTAACTTCCTCTCTAACATGTCAGAATAGAGAAATCATTTTGATATAAATGCTACTACACAGAAACCTTTATGAAAAAGTTGAGTACAGGTGTATGAAATTAACCATGCCAGAATATAAGAACGTTGAAATTTATTTCTTTATATTCTATTGCGGATTTTTGATGGGATAGAGATATTGATGGCGAGTTTTTTGGAAGGATCTTATAATGACGAAAGGAAAACTGAATATCAAATAAAGAATTTACATAATATATCATTTAAAGACTATTCGCTTTATTATTCATCATTAGAAAAGAGTATTGACTCTAATCCTACGAACTTTTGGGAAGTCACAAAGACTGAAGCCTTCGGCTTCAGCTGATGTATCATCAGAAGATCTCGCAACGCATTTTGAAAGTATAATGAACAATGTTGACTCGTTTGAACCAGATGTGCAGAGATTACAAAGTTTTTGGAGTGGTATTCACACGAAATTATCTATTCCAAAAATTACTGAGGATGACATACTAAATTTAGCCAAGCGTACTACAGCCTCCAAATTCTTGGACAATGATGGCATTCCTGATTATTTGTTTAAAGGTTGCCTGGAGGCAATAATTGTTCCAATCTGCCTCTTAATTAATTAATCTTTGTCCTTGGGACAATATCCTACTTTATGGAAAACAGTTCGGATAGTCCCTATTCCTAAGATCAAGAATCCAAAAACGGTTGTGGAATATCGCCCGATAACTTTGATTACTTACCCGGCTAAGTTATTAGAGGCATTTGTTGCGCGTCAACTTACTATCTATGTTGATAATTCCCTACCAGATGAACAACATGCTTTCCGTAGCCGACGTTCAGTTCTCACTAATTTATCATACTTGACACATTATTTGGTTCATCATTTGGATAGCAGGGAACAGGTTGACGTAATTTATCTGGACTTTCGCAAGGCGTTTGATACAGTTAATATACATAATTATTTTACTAACCTTTTAATAGCTATTTTTAACGGACGACTATGGGTCCCACGAACTCTACGATATATAGGGATTCGTAACCCGGTCTCCAAAAGAAACCCACAGACGTTAATTTTTTTAGGAAAGGGACGCACTCTACTAATAAATATAGATCCAGCTTTTAAGCTAATTCAATCGTATAACAGTAACAGAATCTTACAAAATATTGATATTTTTCATAACTCCCGGATACCTCTCTGTAATGTTGCCTCTTCTTAGGCTCTTTTTACCCCGTGGTGGATTCGTCTGTTGGGGGTCGGTTGATTGTTGCTTTAGATAAGCTATAGCGAAAGCTTACGAAAAAAATCAACGAGCTCGGTCATCTTTTCCAAATAGAGATTATTACCAATTCATGAATGGTTGAATTGCTTTTTTAGTAATAGTTCTTCGATTAACGAGAATAATTGCTTCCAAGAAAACCATCGTCGATTGAAATTATCTTTAATCAGATATAGGAAATCCTTGTTAAAGGATTAATTTGTTCCAAGTCGATATAAAGCTAGCCTTTTCTACCCTTCAGATCATAGTGAATAATAGCTTTAAATTGGTACTTAAAGCAGAAAAAAATAATATATGAATAGAACATAGAACTATACTAAAACAGAAAATTAAAATCTACCATTAGATCATAAATTAATATGAAAGAGCTAGATCTCTTGGTCCCTGGTTCAAATACAGATCGCAGTTTTTCCTTTTGTTTTTCATATTAAATTAATTATCTAAGGTTGACGCATAGCTTAAGTTTTCAACCATCACTTTAATTAGATCGTAAAAGCAAATATATTTTATCTAGTGAACTCATGCGTTTCATAAACTATATTTCATTAGGTTGTCGCATTGCAAGTAGTATTGAAATAATTCATGAAGCAAGTGCGATTCAATAAAATGCATTCACTTAATGAAAATAAGAGCCCTCACGTTTAAAATTATTAAAGTCAATGAGACGCATTTGGCGATACCATTCCTGTATAATGCCAATTAATGACATTAAATTCAAATTAATGCCAATGTACAAACTTCTCGCTCCAAAAAATATTGAGATTGACCATGAGCCCTAAACCCTTCAGATTTCTTCTTCCGGGGACATCTGAAGAATGTGGTGCACGATACTTCTGTGGATTCGTAAGAGAAGCTAATAGCGTAAATTGTAGCTGCAAGTCACCATGTAAGAAACATTGCAGGGATATTTGGCCGTGTCAGAAATTCAATGAGCAAGACGCTGTGAGGCGTTGCTGTTGCTGCTTATGGTCAACTGTTTGTAATTTTTAATAACTAAATAAAAACGCTGTGTATCGCCAAATATAGTTTTCTATATTTTGATTAACCACCAGGATCTTCCTTTTCATCCACCGAAACAATTTTTTTTTCACTGGAATCCACATAAAAAAACTCATGATTCGAAAAAATATGTTGAAATTTTGCAAAAAATAAATAAATAAATAAAAAAATCCATCTGTATATACGGACACCATCGTTGGCAGACGACAGGCTGGAGGGGGAGATGTGACTATTTGGGGCATGTTTTCGTGGTATGGTCTGAGTCCACTGATACCGCTCGAGGGTACACAGAATGCTGTTCGTTACCTGACGATCGTCGCAGACCAGGTACGAAGTTTTCTAATTTATCCGTTTTCTGGAAATACATTAACGAGAGAGACAATATTAAGAGGAAGTCTCAGCAGACGTTGTATGTATCATGTTGACATTTTTTTTATGTAACAAGGATTCATTTGCGACTTCCAGTCAAAATAAGGTCCTCTACCACCCTAAACGTTTGTACATACAGTTCGTAAACACCCTGTATAGTCGCACGATTAAAATGCGATTTTATAAATGGTTTTCAAACAGTATACAGCTACTAACCATGTCATATGCGGCGAACTGTATAACATACTCATCGAAAACAATTTAATTTACTTCAACGAAAAAGCTGAACCAATATCGTAGGAGTCTAAGAAATATTTCCATTATTTTTTTAATCAAAAAAAATCCTTTAAAATATTCAAATGCGTCTAAATTCGAATATTCGGTAAAATCATCGAAGCTGCACGTGCGCAGGCCTCTGCTCGACATTGACTTAAAGGAAATGATGATTAACCGTCTCATTCACTTCGCTGAAAATGTGAAATTTAGCGTTCTCATGAAAAAGCATGGGCCCACGGAGAGTATCTAGTGTTGGATGGTTTCCTGGTCATTTCAAGTGAATTGCTTTTTTTTCATCCTTTTAACGGGAATCTGATTCATTTAACGGGAACAACTCATCATCCTTATTAAGGCTCCCTGTGGTCGACCACAACATTCTTCAATGTGTCATTAATACGACATCTTGAACAGAAAGAAATGCATTCAGTTGTTTATGAAACCAATAAAGTAGCATTGCTGTTTATGTCTTCGTTCTCTATTGTACTTTGAAAAGAAATAAGATTTTGTATATTTCTTGGATCTTATGTTTTCTTATGGTTAAGGGCTATTCTTTCCAGAATAAGCGAGAAGCGATGTCGATTTCACATGTTTCTATTGAGGTGTTCGACTTTTTCTGCAGGAACTCCGAGGTTGGATTTCCTCAGATCCAAGTGGGTTGGGGTCGAAGTCACTAGTTCACCGTGAAGAGCACAACTATAACCACTTGCCTGTTTAAATATGCAGCGTTGAATGTGTTGCAGCAACCGAGTCTGGCCGCACTACATGAATTCATGGAGTGTATTCGTAGCTGCACCCAAAAGGTTGCTGGACCAATAGAAAAAAACTAAAGGGAATATTACCCGATGGAACAATCTGAGCAAATTTTGAATTTAATTCTTTTTTTCAATGAATCATAAAATATGTCTAAAAGATTTTTAAAAATTATTTATATAACTTTTAAGTAAAATTTATATTTTTTATTTATATTTTGTATTGTTTATTGTTTTTTATCTCTTGTTTTAAAAATATTTGCATTCGTATGGAGAAAATTCGGGAAAAGTGCCGTCTTCTATTAGTGCTTGTTGCCATCTTCCATGTCCGGATTTTAGTTTGGAAAGAAAAAATCGTGCACTTTCCGACGAAGAACGCATAAGTTGAAATCCAACTTGCACGCCCAGAGGGCAACTGTCAAATGAAGCTAAAACTTTCTTCATTGGCCACTTAGTATTATGTGATGTTAAGACTAATCAGGAACGAGCTAATTACATGAAGTACAACTCATTTATAACGCTACTGATCACAAAAAAAAACCCGGTTCACACACACACACACACACAGATTCAACGCTGCACAGTTAAACTGGAAAATGGTACAGCTGATTAGCCGGGTATAGAAAAAAAGACGGGTGGAATTTTTCCGAATCCGTGGATATAGCTTGAGTTGTTCGAGCCTTTTTAGCAGGAACTTTGAGGTTGGATTTCCTCCGTTTTGTGTGGATTGGGATCGAAATCACCAGTTCACCATGAAGAGCACAACTCTTCATTTTATTGCTTATGCTATAATGATAAAAAGTAGTCAAAAAATTTATTATTCTAGTTCAGAAATAGGATCAGGTAGAATTTAATAGGATACGCGCTCATATAAAAAAGAAATAATGGAAGCTCAAAAGAGTCTTGAATACAAAATTAATGTTATTATGATATCTTACAGTAATTATACTCTACTTGTTAATTAACACAATTTATAAACTAAAATTCCACAATAAAGACAGAAGGTTACTTTGAAAAGATAATTTTGTAATCCCTTTATAAAGTTCTCCTCCAAAGTTTTCTCCAACCTATTTTGCGATCATCTTAGTAATCTGCAAGGAATTACAGTATTTATATGTGAACTCTAAAGAAGTGCAGGAATAGAAAAATGAACTCTAAAAAAATTTTCAATCTGAAATATTACTACTCGCAATAGAAAAATATATGCGGGTATGCTTTCAAAGTGAGTAACACATAAATCAGTGAAATAGGAAAAGATAGGAGAAAATTATCAAAATGACAGAATGAAGTTACATACTTTTTAAAAATCATTTTATTTGATATTATAAAAAATTTTAATATTCATTGTCGCATTCTAAATGAAAAGACAAAGTAAAATAGTGAGCAAATATTTAAAAGGATTTATCTGTTCATTTTTCCGCTGACTTTCTGTTCTTTAAATACACACTCGAGTAATTTGGCACTGGATTACATGCTCTTTTATAGTTTTGTTAAGTATTAATTTATTATGCGAGTGAAATAACCTTGCTTATTGCACATAACTTTACTGTTCATTAGTTGCAAAAAATATTGGTGCTGGGGGGGGGGGGGGGATCGGGTCATTGTCTCTCGAGTGGTGCTAGTCTTCTAGCGCTTTCTTTGAATAGACTATAAAAACAGCAATTGATAAGAACATCGGTTCTTAAACTTTCTTAGACCACCATAAGATCACCGTCTTCATTAATAATTGTTTGGAGGTCCTCTTCGGAAGATTACAGCCTATTTCTGGAATACGCTCACTTAAATTGTAGAAGAAGAAGAGATTTTAGAGGATTGTCGTCATAGCTTTGAAATAACATGGAATGTTTTTCGCATTTTGAAATAAAATGGAATGTTATTCCCAGATATTTTTGAGTTTCGAGAAAGTGCTGTTTACGAAATTTTTGTAGGAGATTTTTAAATTCATTATGGAATCATGTTAGCTGCTTAATGAGCTTAGGCCAATATTTAATATTAATTTCATTTTAAAATGCCTCAGGAGAAACGTCAAAGTTGGCGTCAAAGGAGCGCTAACGCTACCTTAAAGCTGTTTCCAAAGTTTGCACAAAGACGATAAGAAAAATGCGCTACTTAATAAATTCTAATTTAAAAAATTCAAGCAAAACAAATGTCATTGTGCACGTTATACAGGTTTTTTATATTACTTACAATTCTTGTTTTAACTGCTTTAAAATGTGCTCATAATGGAACATTATACATAAGCTATTTTAAAGGCAGAAATCTGGTCTGTAGCAAATTATCTTCTACATTCGCACACTTGTTTGAACGAAAATTTTATACGACCTGTTGTGTTTGAAAAAGAATTTAGCTTTTTGCTTAGAAAATTATCAGTTAAGTAAATATTCACGAATATTGAGATATCCTTTAATATATTATAAGCAGACAGAGGAATACATCATGCTGCCTACAAAGTGCGCAGTATTCCTAAGAATAAATAAAGACATAAGAAAATTGTTGTGAAAATAAAACTTTTCTTAAAAACCAAATTTATCAATTCTTCCTTCTTGATTTTTTTCAGATATTTAAAGCAAACAGAACTAAAATCTTTGTTGCAGATATATGAATCCTTCTGTTTATGAATTAATCTTCGAATAATATTCAGAGAGAGCAACCATTCGTCTTTAATAAGTGTTGCATATAGTTTACAAAATTTCTTACACTCGTGGGAGAGATAGGTTTAGAAAAACGAAAGAAAGAAAAACAGAACGATAAAATGACGAACGATGATGCGGTTCTTCGCTTTCAATTTCTAAATAGGAACCAGTGACTCATTATGAATCAAAAAGGGTCATTGATCTCTGACAAACACAACACTTAAACAGTATAGCATTATAAAATCCTTAATAATTCTAATTTTGTAATCGCAATGTTAAACGACGAAATTTGTATTTAAGAATATGCAGAAATATTTTTTCTTCATGTACTCATACATCAAACAGTAATAATTTATTAACAGATTTACAGATTAATTTCAGGAAATAAAATCCTACCCATAAAGAAGAGGTAAAGTACTCAATTATGCTAAGCAAGTCATATGTCACCCCTAATTACGTCATAGAACAGGTAATTTCGAACTTATTTTTATTCAGTTTTCAAATTTTTATTTTCATGTCTCTAAGTTAGCCCCTGAAGATTGCCTCGAGCCGAAATGGTCATATATCAATCTTTAATTAATTAACATAATAATAATAAAAATTGGAAAATGGGTCTTGGGATGATTTTTTCACGCCATACTTCCGATTTTAACACTTAAACAGAGGAAAATAGTAAAGAAAATTTCACGGCCTGGAGTCGATGCTATAGCCACTAAGTTACCCTGGACATGGAAGCTGTCGCTATCAAACACGTCTTATGAGCATAGGTTAAAGCGGAACTCCTTGCTCTATAATTAGTTATATCGGAGGCTGGCGTGAAAAAATTCTCCCATTTTCCCATTTTCCAATTACTAGGGTAGCCCAGAAAGTAATGCACCACAATTTTTTTCTTCAACAATTATTTATTGAACACAATGCAAGTTTTACACACGAAAGAATGATGTTTCTTCTACACTCCCTATTTTTCCACATAATCTCCGTCCCGTTCTATGGCCTTCCTCCTGCGAGACACAAGGGCGTGTATGCCCTGTCGGTACCAGTCCTTGTTCTGTTCACGCAGCCATGTCTTCACTTTGCGAATCACCTCTTCGTCATCCTCAAAATGTCTTCCACGAATGGCATTCTTCAATGGTCCAAACAAGTAAAAGTCTGAGGGCGCTAGGTCAGGGCAATAGGGTCGATGGGGTAACACTGCCCAATCCTGTTTCGTGATGTTTTCCGATGTCCTCAAACTCGTGTGAGGGCGAGCGTGATCATGTTGGAGCAAACAATCAGCTGGGTTGTTATGGCGTCCAAGTCACTGGACGCGCTTCTTGAGTTTGGTTAATGTGTTCACATATGCCTCAGAATTAATGGTGCTGCCTCTCGGCATCACATCAATGAGTATGACACCATCACAGTCCCAAAACACAGTAATCATGACCTTACCAGCAGAAGCAGTTGCTTTGAATTTTTTTCTTCTGTGGAAAGTGCGGATGACGCCATTCCATCGATTGTCGTTTTGTTTCGGGCTCAAAATGGTGCATCCAGGTTTCATCAACTGTCGCAATCCGGAACAATAAGCCTTCCCCCTCAGCTTCAAAACATTGCAGCAACTCAGAAGAAATGTGTTTTCTCAGACCTTTGTGTTCCTCCGTAAGACAGCGCAGAAGCCATCGCGAACACGTTTTTGTGTAATCAAGAGCACGGATGATTTCACCCACACTTCCTTTGCTGATTGACAGCTCCAGCGCCAACAGCAGGGTCGTTCTCCGTCGGTCCTGACGAATGAGCGCATCAGCACGCTGCATCTTGTCAGGTGTGACAGCCGAGGATGGCCGCCCCGACCGTGGCAAATCTTGGAGCTCCACCGAACTGCTTTCTGATGGCCTCACCCTCTGTGCCCAGCGACTAACCGTACTTCTGTCGACTGCTGATGCTCCATAAACTGCACATAAACGTTTGTGAATGTTTCCAACCGTTTCTTGCTCCGCAGTGAGAAATTCAATGACGACACGCTGCTTGTAACGTACATCACTTCAGACGCCATGTTGTTCCATTGCTGCACGTACGCTATTTGTCGGAAGAAAGGGAAACTTTGCGCGCACACTCCGAAAACTTCAAAGAATGCATATCTCAAGTTTCGCAGTCGTACCATTGTTGGGGACGGAGAAAAAAATTGTGGTGCATTACTTTCTGGGCAACCCTCGCATTATTATATTATTATTCGCCATTTAACAGCAAAGATAGTCCTGGCTTGCGAACAAGGAACCGCGCTTTAATCTATGTTCACAGGACATTTGATAGCAACGGCTTCCATGTCCACAGTGACTTAGGTGTTATTGCATCGGGATGTCCCTGGTTCGAGTCCAGGCCGAGAAATTTTCTTTACTATTTTTCTCTAATAATTAAATATTGCTTAAAACCCTTCAACTTGCCCGATATATCTGCATACGAGGCGTGTCCGGAAAGTAAGGTTACAACCCTGTAGGCGGACAAGTAATATTTTAGTGCGTAAGTTGGCTATTTTGGCTTTAACTGTTAACCTTCCACTTCCCTCTAGCGGTTGTTCTTCATTGCATGTGGAATCTAGGTCGAGTAACAACGTTTACAGTGATGTGCCGATAAAGAATCCCGCCAAATGTGATGTTCGTCGTACGTTTTTTCCAAACACAAGGTAAACGCCCAGCGGATATCCACAAAGCACTTGTTCCCGTTTATGAAAACATTATGAGTCAACAACTTGTAACGAAGTGGTGTCGTGAATTCTCTGGAGGCAGGACCGATGTTCATGACGAAGAATTTTGAAGAAACATCTTGCCGGACAACGCTTCCATGACGATGAAGAGATCAAGTACGAGATTGAAATGTGGTTCCAGCAGGAGGCGCCAGAATTCTATGACTCTAGGCAGAAGCTGGTACCTAGACTTTACAAGTGTTTGGATAATGGCGGCAATTCCGTCGAAAAACAATCCCTGTGTCACTAAATAAATTATAGTGGACATTTTGTCAAATAAACATTTTTGAGAGAATACTAGCTGTTGTAATCTTACTTTCCGGACACGCCTCGTATAAGATTTTATATGTAGAAAATGGAAAATCGAATTATTCTAAAGTGATGATATGGCAATTTCCATGTAAAATTAAATTAGTAATGTACAGATGAAATTTACTTTAAGTTCAATGAAAATATATCATATTTGACCACATTCAGATGTAAGAGTCACTATGAGTTTTTGTAGATACCAAATGTTGAGATTCTTTCTAGACTAGAGAGTTTCTTACCATCCGAACATGAAATTATCGAAATTTAACATCTATGCGCAATTCATAATGAAGAGTCAACGTTTGGTATCTACATAATAGTCATCTTACACCATATTCGATTAGGAGTTTGTTACAAAGTGGACATGAAATCATTTGTGCGGAATTTATCTAGAAAGATTCTTCAACGTTTAGTACATTACTAATTTAATTTTACATGAAAATTATCATATCACTTTAGAATAAGACTTTATATCGGTAACAGTCTTAATATTTCCTGAATTGTACTACGGTCTTTCAATCTAAAGACCATTGGTACTACGGTACTACGGTCTTTCCTAAATTGGGGGTTAAGGTACAAAGAGTTCGGTTCATAGCCCCGCATAAATCTCCCAGAAGAGATAAGTTTAGATTGACGAAATAGAAATTAACAAAAGTTTTTTGTTTTTTTTTCCTTTTGCCAAAATTAACACATTTACTGACAAATATATACAATCATGAAACATTCGGATGTTCGATAATATATACGCACATAGGGCATCGATAAGACTTGCGCACAAAGAAAAATAGTCCTCGTAAATGCATTAGAGAGCCTGGCACAAATATCAAGATTACAGGTTCCAAACTCATTCGATGACTGACAAGATAAAAGTGAAGTCTCACCTCCTTTTAGAATGAAAGCATGGCAATAGCTCCTAAAATTGGGCATCTGCTACATGATAAGGATCCCTAAGTAAAAAAAGAACAATTTGCAGTCTCTAAATTAACACCAACAAATCACCACTTCAATTGAGAAGACGGCTAAACAAACAAAAAAAAAGATCAAAAAATGCTTGAGAGTCCAAAGCATGTTCGAATGAAACGGTTTAACGGTTACTAAGCGCAAGAAAAACGATGAACTGAAAAACCCCAATGATAATAAGTCATTCTTTATTTTCTTTAAAAAAAATGCGGTTCTTCCCTCGTATTTAAAAGTACTTACATGTGGAAAGGATTTGCAAGTTTTGGTTTTTTTTAAGGCCATACATAAGGAATAATGCGTGAAGTCGATTTCATTTCTAGCGGAAAAATCGAATTAATAGCGTTCAATAACTTTTTCACATTTTAAATATTGAAACAATTTTTAAGCCCTTTTATTGTTTTAATTTTTTCAAAATTGATTACTGACTGGCATTGCATTGTTAAAAAGAATAACTGGCATATATTAATTCCTCGAAAAACCGCAGGAATGTTACCAGATGGGAATCTATCGATCAGTGCACCAAACCTTAATGTGCATGGAGATTTCTTTTAAATACTTATTTTTGAATCCAATTATTTCTTGTGGTTGATTTATTAATCTTGAAAAAATTATATGAAAGAGATATCTAATAAATTAATTAAAGCATCCAATTTCTCATCTCGACAAGAAACAAACTTGTTTTGAAATATGCAATATACAAATATATTGTATGTAGCATTCTGCCTTTTCCAATAGTTAAAAAGAAATGCTTTTTAGATTTTCTACTAAGTTCTCATGGAGGTTCTGTAATTAGGACATCATTTAAAGATATCCTGTATATTTATCAAATTACTATCGAAATAAATGATAATTAAGCAAACTCAACCAGGGAAGTATTCTCAAAATCACGAACAACACAATACTTCAGATTTATTTTATCGTGTGTTAAAATTCAACACCCCTTCACTCTCCCTTTGAACGATGAAATATTATTGATTTTCTTTTGTTGACTCGATTTAACAGTTTTCGAATTTTAAAACTACCGAAAAAACTGTATTTACGCAACAACAAATTCAATAGTTATCAATTCCAATAGTTGTTTACAAATTCAGTAGCGAGTTAAGCAAATATTTATACAATAAATCATTTAATGGGATTATGCGTCAATTGATATGATCCGATGCGTCAATGATAATATCGAACCTGTTGCATTGCGTCGCAAATATCCATATAAAGAAGTGGCGCTCTCTTGCTTCGCCATGTTTAAAATGACAGCTGAGTATTTGTATGGAAGCAAGCAGAAATGCATTTTATTATTTGAGAAATAAGATAAAATGAGAGGTAATTCGAGCTTCTTGCTTTTTACTCGACAGCTATCTTCTTAACTGAAGAAGTTTGTTTTGCCTATACTGCAAACCCTGAATTCCGTTTGTTTTCAAACTTCTATCCACTTGAATTCTTGTTTTCTGGCTCCAACTTAAACTCTCCCTATCTCATTCGCTTGCTTTTTTTTTTACATTTTTTGTTGTTTACCTAAAGCACGAATCTTTCTCACCGGACATTCCGCCTTTCCTCGACTTTTGATCTCTTCTTCCTTCCTTTGTTTACTTCCTCATAGGAGTGTATATGCTGAAAGCTTTAAAAAACAATCGCCAAGAAGGAAATCGAGAAAGTATAAAAATTTTCACTTCTCTTAAATTTCTGAAGAACTTTTAATTCGATAAATGGTAATTCGATAAATTCACTTCTTAGCATCACGTATATCTAACGTAAGTTTATTAAAAACCTTCATTTCTTTCAGGAATTAAAGAAGCAAAATCATTCACGATTATATTTAGCAACTCTGAAGCCTAGGGTAGTAAAACTATAATATATGTATTCACGTGTGTTCACATTTATTATTCTAATTTGTTGGATCAACAAATACAACTGGTCAAATCTTATGTTTGCAAAGTATTTATAGCTATCAGAACTTATTCCAAACCAAAGTCGTGTTGAATCGTTAGTTTTTAGAGAGATTTGATGTTATATCGTTTAGAAAAATGATGACCAAGAATTATAACAAATTCTATGGGATAAGAATATTCTTTATCAAATAAGTATATCTCTTGTTGAGACTGTTGTATGGGAAACACGTGAAATCATAAAGAAATCTTTTGTCTTTTATTTGTCACTGGACATCACTTTTTTTAATGATAGTATATCATTTTTAAATTAATTTTTCTATCCCTGTAAAAGAAAAGGTACATTAGCTAATGAAAATAACGAGATTAAAAGAAATATAATTAAATTTAAAATATCCTGTCCATCGCTCATAGAGACCCATCCAGAACATCCAGCTTCATTGTAAACAAACATAACAGAGCACGCTTAGATCAGAGGACATCCATCAGACTGGGATGGTGGGAAAACCTAGAGAAATGAAGGCCAGATGCCAGATAAGCAAGGGACTCGGTGAAGAAGAAGCGTAAACAGGGAGCAGTAGTGTTAGCAAGAGGTAAATAGAAATCTATTGACACGATTTCATCAATTGAAGCTATAACATCTAAAGACGACTTTGTGTCAAACGCGAAACAGGCCTCCTTTTCAATGTCAAAGGGAAAGTGTGTTCTGACAATTACCCTGCTCCTAGATTTTATAGATATATTAATTGAAATGTTGTTTTTCGAATAAATGTGCGCATGGTTTTACAAATTTAAAGGCAGTAGCACTGCAAAATAGACATTTTCACATTTTATGTAGTAAAGAGAGACATTCTTTTCAAACTTAATTTGCCCGTAGAGAAATATCTCAGTGCGGAGAGCTTGAACACATATTCGATAAAAACTGGAACATTGAATGTAAAGTTGATGTGGGAAAACTGGAAGTCGTCAAAATTTATTTCTATAGCATAGGCATAATAACTCCAGTTTCTCTGATATCAATTTGAAATTCAATGCGATGTCATAGGATTAAGTAGGCACTAAAACTATTCTCTAAATATCGTGTAATTGAAAAATTTCGATATGTCGTAATTATACATTATGGATGTAGAATTTTATGACTAGATTAAATAAGATGCCCAAATAATGATATTTTAGGAGTGGACAGTTCTCTATGCAATAGAACAAACCCAAAACCATAATGTGTATAGCTTTCAAAAGAGAGTGGAAAAAATGTAAATTTAAGACAACGTAATTAATTTATTAGTTATATTATTTAAATTAAATTACATGCAAAACCTATTCTATATGCAAAATAAAGATTGCAGAAGAATCCAAGTTTACAGGGAACGTTAAAGGAAAAAAAACTGGTAAGAGCGTGCCCGGAACTTAAAGCAGAAGTTGAAAAAAAATGAGGAACGATGGTAGGAAGTAGAAATTTGAGAATGTTCGTTGGCATTTAAAAAAAATACAGTGCAGTTTAATCATATAAACATTAAAGAAGAAGAACACATAAAAGGAAGCTAATGTAATAATTTAAAAACAAAAATCTATTTTATTAAATACAAAAATCTATTTTATCCGAAGCGCAAATCCAGATCTTAATCGAGCAAGATTTAAACATTTCACTTTGGTATATAGAAAAAAAAATATAAACAGTGACAACGACAGAACATGTTTCAAGCAAAATGTACAGGAAAGGAAAAAACAATAAGTTGACCGGCGAAGGAAAAAACTTCATTTAAACATGGAATATTTAAAACATAATTAGGCACGTTTTGATTACACATACTTTGTCGTAATCTGAAAATTTTGACTAGTTTTTTTTTCTTCTTAGTATCGCAAATAACATATTTAAATGTAAGTACTGTAATCCATCTTCTAAGTAAATTACTCTGATTTTTTTTTTTAATTCTTAAAAGATTAAAAGGCAAGTTTTGAATAGATATTTGCTACAGTTAGGTAATTACTTAGAAACACGTGAACTTGTGTGCGTGGTGCAGGATAATCATAATTACATACCAGTGCTTGGCAAGAACAACCAGTTTGTAAAACCAGCACGACATCGGTGCTAATGGATAATGCTAAAGAATTCGTTCGACATGATAAATAAAATAAAGCAGATATACATGTATTTTAAATGAAGCTGAAACAAACGAAGCGACTCGAAAGGCCGCTCAAAAGAATCGGATGACGTATTTGCTTCATAACAATGTCTGATAAAGTTTCTCGCATGTCTTCGTCAAAGAATAAAAGCAAAAGTGGGTAAAATATTCTCTTTCAAAAGAAAAACTACGCTAAATGGACTTCAAAGACAAAAAAAAAGATTTCTTTCGTTCTACATATTCTCGACCATATAGTAAAATGAAGCATAAACGTTGTCGTTACATGTATTAAAATGTATGTGTTTATCTTCTACATACAGGGCTATTGAATCTGGAATTGCATCGCTATTTCATTTGATTTTAAATCAGTTTCCTTTTAAAACCAAATTTGTTAATTGAAACATACAAGATGGTGGAAAAAAACCTTCTTTTTCTGATTTGAATTTGCAATTAAGATAACCAAATCCGTTAATAGGTTGATTTAAATGCCAAATCTATCCGCCAGATGGCATCCGCTACGGTTTATGAATTTTGTTCTAGTTTATTTACAAAAGTTTAGTGAAGATGAAAGTTAAAGACTTGAAAGAAAAGCTTCAGTTAATAGGAGCGAAAACTGACGGAAATAAACAAGTATTGACTAACAGTGAGCAAATTTTATAATGAATTACGATTTACGAAAGTGACGATGCTAAATATTGGGCTAGGTTACGACATCTCATTTAACCTCACTGAATTTTTCTTTCTGTGGGAAATCCATGAAACTTGAGATTTTTGTTTTTAACATTGTTGTTCGAACATTGTGGAACTGAACAATTTACATGCATGTTCTTATACAGTATTCTTAACATTGCCGAGATTTTCTCCTCATTTCTACCATAGCGTCATAGCCTCAGATTCATAAAGCGTAAGCGCTGCCATCTATACTTAAATCAACCTACAGGAATTCTTAATAAGAATAGATTTGAGGTTTGTTTTTTTTTGCCTTCTTACTTTCACTTATATAAAAGTAATCTGCTTTTAATGATCCATGTTACTTTATCCAAACAAAAATAAATTTTGCTCTTGTCATAATCTGACACCAAGCTATAAAAACAGACCTCAGCGCTACTTTCTATATTAAAAAAAGATCACTCAGTTTTTATGGCTCGATTTCGATGAAAACAATAAGTTTCTAGCTCTTCCGGATCAAGATCAGACGTATGTGTTGTTCTGGTTCATTTATGATATGTGCCCCACACAAACACGCACGCACACACCATGCAGACACAGACACAAACTCGCACAAAGAAAGAGAGAGAGAGAGAGATTCAATAATAAGATGGGCAAATATCATTCAAAGATGATTCTAATGTAGGTGAAAACCTAAAAGTTCGAAGTACGTAATTTAATTCTTTATTAGTGAAATATGTTTTCCATCATATACTGTATGCATAAAGTGAATTCGTTTGTATTACTTATCAGCTACTTTAGTTGCCTCTTTTATTAAGAAATTTTAAAGTTGTAACTGTATAAAGTTAAACGGAAATTTCGAAATACACACATTGTGTTCTACAAAAGCTATTCAGCCATAACAGCATTTCCTAGAAATTCAATCTTTCACTTCATTGACGCTCACATTAAAATAAAAAAATACGATGACCATGTGCGGGCTTAATGGACGTCCAGACGGGAATGAATAGACCTATTCTGCTTCTCTAGGAACAATTCTTGAATTTATTCTCTGCGACGAAGTTTAGTGTTGGCCTTTTAACTCAACGTTTGAAGTTTCCAAATGAATTATAGGGAACAATTATTGCCTCTTTTCCCTTTGATTTCCACAGAAAGAAAAAGTCGACGGCCGCTCTTCTCGGCGGGTGGAACAGGCGGCGTCGGTGGCGGTGGGGAGAACTCGAACAAGGTCGTGAACTAATGGGCGTTGAGTCAGCTGGAAATCGCTTCTAATTACAAATATCAATGTCAATGCTCAAGGTTCCAGGAGACAGACATAGCAAACTACGGCAATCGAAACCCGTTGACAATTTATTATTAAGTGTTTCAAATACTTCTTGGAAAAAAATGAACCATCAAACTCTTTGCCAATTATAAACTTACACCTTAAAGCTCTCGTTACTTGTCAGAAATTTTGAACATTTACGATCACATATCTAACATCTAACGTCTTTATACTGTTAGATCTCGATTTAACAGAATAATGGGGCTAGGAATAGGGCGACGCAGTCGTGTTCAACTTTGGACTTTTACTTTATCTTATTAACGATTCTATAATACTTGAATTCAAAATCTGCACGAACTTAAAGTCAAAACTCACTCCTCAAACACGAAGAAAGAAAATCTACTTAGATTAATTTGTCCAAACACCGCACAATCTAGAACAGAACTCAAGGCAGACTTGAACGAACGTTTGATGCTGAAATCTTATTTCGTTAGGGTAGACTTATAAAGGACTTCCGAAAGCTAGACTAGGAAATCCGTTCCTTAATTTAATCTGAATCGGAATTGGAAACGGAAACACACCCACCCACACAAAATGGTAATCTCTAAGGCCTCTTTAATCTGTGAGAAAGCAGGGTAGGAAACATACAAGTTTATATTAAACAAAATATGGCAATCTTTTAGTAGCTATGTTATTTCATATTCTGAAAAGAAACACAGATTGAAATATTACTAATACAAATTTATATGTTTTTATTTTATGGCTTTTAATTATTAAATATAATAAATGCAATTTTATTTATTATTTTATTATTTAATTTAAATATCTTTTGCAGCCACGTCCATGAAATTACAAAATTCATGTAGTGAATCATCGGCTAGTGAAATCGAGACTTAGTAAATTTTTATTATAGCAACTCCTTATGGTAAAACAGCAATAAATTGCGCATCAGAAGCTTTTCAAATTTCTCAAAATGGCCCCAGCTTTCGGTTATTCTTTTGAAAATTCTGAAACATAATTGGGTTACTATGTAACTCTATATCTAAAATCTTGGGAATGATTAAGCTTTCAAGGATTTAAATAATGAGTTCTTCAGCTTTCAGGTCAAATATTTATTGCTGATATTAGGTCAAACTGGAACCGATACCTTGCTCTTTGATTGACCCTGAAAGAACAGTTAGTATAGTTAGAAATATAGTTCGAGATATACCTCAAGGGTTTTCCGAGCAATTATGATTTACGCTCTCTGGATTTTAACGAAGTATTCCTGAATAAGGAATGCACGTAAAAAATAGATTCTTCCTAAGATTTCTTTGATTGGATCGGATAAGTCACATCTACCGCTGAGCCTAGGATATATTTTTTGTGGCCAACTAATGTAATCGCTATATACAATTTGGTATAATCATAAAAATGACCAATAGCGTAATGCTTGGAGAAGTCGTAGTCAAATAAGACCGTTCAAGCAAAAGAGCAATTAGACAATTATACGAGCAAATGGACAATCCTATTAAGTAAACAATTACACAGCCATCAATTTCTTGGTCTCAGTTTTATTGAGTATTATTATTATTTGTTGTTTTGGAAAAATCAAACTCAAACCAAATCCCATAGGCGGACCAAAGAGAAGGCCAGGCCAAAAGGGCTCATATGCAAGGAAGGGAAAATTACGTGTTGATGTTAATATTATTATTATTATTATTATTATTATTATTATTATTAGTAGTAGTAGTAGTAGTATAGTATTATTATTATTATAAGACTGTTATTCCGCTGACGTAATTTCACCATTTACTTTCCAAAGTTTTCTGAGTTTAAATTAAATTTTTAAATATTTTATTTTATTATATTTTACGATTCTTAATATCAAAGTTTATGGAGAATTATCTGTTATTGTGATTTGAACATTATTTAAGTATTACAAAGTTGATTTTATATAATTATGCAGCTTAAATTATTTGTTTACTTTTGACTTTTTCCTCCCTTCCCATGCATATTAAACCTCGTGAAGCATACAAACACATATTTATAAAAAATTTAAATGGTGAATCATTATTAACTTAATGATATTAAATCTCCCAATTGTCCTCATTAAGCCACCACAATTGTAACTTTATTTATGTTTTTTTTTTATTTTCTTTGTTATATTACTTTTTTTTTCTTGGCTGAAGAGAACTGAATAAACATTTTTTACGAGAGGCGTTTTGGTCTTTAAACCCTTGTACTCCGCATCCCGTCTCTATTAATATCATCTCTTTAATTATTTTTTTATTTTATTATAGTAAAGCTTTACATATAAGGAAATATCGATTTGGTGTTTAATTTATGATATGCCATACTATATAAAAGAAGCTATATAAATAGCATAAGGCTGGAAACGAAAAAATGGGAATGTTAACGAGAGGAAAAAGGAAAAAAAAAACAACAACAAAGGTTGTACTAATTATTAAGGGGACGAACTGTAAAAAAGAAAATCAGAAACGAAAACTGAAAATGAATGCTGAGAAAGCATTAACACAATTAGTGCGTGACAGAGAAGATTAACACGCCTACTTCCCAACCAAATTTCTCCCCCTTTGACCAGGGCTCCTCCTCTACGTAGCAAATCTTAACAGAAACATTTGCAAATGATTGGGTTGCTTTCCCCCAGAAAACCTCAGGTGGCCATGGCCTAGTCAGGCTCAATGTAAATGAATTAGGGGAGACTGCGATGAAATGACAGAATAAAATTAAATGGGAAACAATTATTCTTGTACACATAAATTTCAGCGAAATTGACTATATTAAAAAGTTTCTTAAAAATTATAATTGTATAACATTTTAAGCAATTTTTTCGCCTTATTATTTCCGAATCAACAAATAAGTTTTTATAATGATATTCTCCATCAGTTTAAAAATTTAAAAAAAAATCGTTCCAAGTGAGAGTTATTTCAATGTATCCGCCACGTTGGATTAATAAGAGAAAACCATCTGCAAGACGCGAGCCTTTTTTTCACATAAAAAATTCAAAGGGACATAACCCTGAATGATTTGATTCGTTAAAATATATTTCTTATTTATTTATTTTTCGGCAATTTTCTTCCTTCCTTTTATATAGATTAAGATATCATCATTTATTTATTCTACCCTTTTTCTTTGTGTGGATGGAAAATGACCAATTCCCGGGAAGCATTTATTTGATTTGTTGTTATCGGTTTCACCAGTTTAATGGACACTTTCCCCTCCTTGGCTAGCTCTCCATTGTATACGAATTGAACCTTGGAGCCTTGATGAACTTTGACGTCCCTTCTCATTCACTGGCTACAAAAGCTATTCGGTTTCACATGGCCCACGACGTGTTTTGTTGTTAAAATCCTCTTTGGATATTGACCTTGCAAAAATCATTACCAGTGATTATGATTCACTTCCTGATATAAAAAAAATTCTTCTCAAGTTTTGTTACTGGAATCGAGTGTGTATTAATTATTCGTCTTCATTCAGTATTTGGATGAAATTTTAAGCGTATATTTAAAAGGTCTTTCTACAGGGATTATGCAAAAGTATACCGCAGTTTGAATTCCGTGTTTTAAATTTCTCGTAGCGATGGGATATGAAGTAGTCATTCCAGCCAGGGAGCGTATGAAATGGTCGCCCTCGTGAAGAAGACAAGAACCACAGCCTC
>JAHWFO010065174.1:125411-178285 GCA_023313115.1 Rhysida immarginata
GCGTATGAAATGGTCGCCCTCGTGAAGAAGACAAGAACCACAGCCTCCATACTCTCCAGATCTCGCTCCGGCTGATTTCTATATCTTTCCACACGTTAAAAGAGGCATAGTGTCGCCTGATAAGAGACGTTTGCGATGCGCACTCTAAAATTTATCTAAAATGGCTATTAATTAATGATTGACATTAGTTGATAGAAACTTGTCGCTGTTCAAGACGCTTATTTTAAAGGTAGGGGAGACCAGGGCAGGTTTACACACTTTTTTTATTATTATATTTGCATTTTTAGTAATAAAAATATTTCACTAAATTTTCATATCCATTCATTAGTTAAAGTTTAAGCTACCATATGGCGCCTTTAACTTATCTTAAATTTATATTATTTTCAAATTAAAAATAGTTCTTTGCTTATTGTATGTTTCCACACTTTTAACATAATGAAGTATAAGGTTTATTAGAAATAAAATTCAAGTAATTTGCAATATTTATTACTTCGTGTAATTCAGTGAGTACAAATGAGTCAGGATACACACATTTCAAATACAGGATACAAATTCAAATATTACCAAATAAAAATTTACAGGATACAAAATATACTGAATTATCTGTTGTAATACAGTGATCATATGCCTACCTCTTACACTGAGTGCATGGTACGCATTGTTCTCCAGGTTTTGACTTTTTATATGGCCTCAAATCTGTTGTAAATCTGCCCATCGCCGCGTTTGGGTTACAACTAAGCCTCTAAGCTTTGTTCTTAAGGTTAAAAATCAACTCAATAGCTTAAAATAACCGCAAAAGAACGGTCTAACAGGATAACCAATAATGAGTTACGATGATCTAATGGTACAAATCCTATAACTGCCAATACATTAGTGGGAAAATTTATTTATCAGAAGAAAAATTAGAAAAAGTTATCTATTTCACTGTTCTCACACACGACTGATCCCAAACTGTTGTGAGGGTACATAGCGGTGGTAACGTTTCTCCTGACTTAAAGGCGGTGCGCTCCGATCAACGGTAAGTGTAATGTGTAGACCTACCCTTGTACCAAGCCTGCGCCGATCTTTCCTACTTTGTCTTAAAGTTTGTAAATTTAATAATGCATTTGTTTACATTTGTCTAAATTCCACATGAAATTGTAAAGAATACATTTAGGTGGTGGGTATGATATTGTAACGGTGTAACTTTTATTTTGCTAGTGGTTAATATAAATGCCATCAGTATCATTGATATATGGGAATTACGATTTGTGTACAAAAAGACATGACTTACTGGCTGATATCAAACCTAGGAGCGCTGATGGTAATATTTTCTTTGTGAGATTCTTTATGACAGAAGAATTACAACGAATTGAATGAATTATTCTTGAAATGCAGTTTCATCGTGCTCAGAAATT
The DNA here is from genome assembly GCA_023313115.1 of Rhysida immarginata. Taxonomy (NCBI): domain Eukaryota; kingdom Metazoa; phylum Arthropoda; class Chilopoda; order Scolopendromorpha; family Scolopendridae; genus Rhysida; species Rhysida immarginata. Next base: position 126,809 of record JAHWFO010065174.1, read on the forward strand.
CTCGAATTAAAATATAAAACTTATTTTTAAGTAAAACTTATTATTAATCCATAACTATCTCGGTATAACATCTATGTGTAAAAATAGAAAATGAACATGGGATAGAAAAAAACTTTTTCAAACAACGATTTTCCTGGAATATTTTTTGATTCATGCATTGTCACCGACTTTACGTATGTGTACAAAAATTCAGCAAGATCGGATTAGTGGAAGGGGTTGAAATATTGATTACAAGATCTCATGCACCAAACATGACCCAAACATGGTGAAAGTTACATAAGCGTTGTAAAAATACAGATAGACGTTTTCAACTAATTTCATTGGAATATCGGATGACTTCCTCCTCAAAAATAACAAAAAAACCTTCCACAAATTTAATGCTAACACATGCGCTGGAAAGTGTTTTTCTGTGTTACCTTTTCCTATAAATACACAGTTTTTGGTGATTACCTTGTATGCTCTTCAACTGGGCTATTTTAACTTTTTCTTTTTTTCCTTCTCATAATTTTTAATGGTTAATTGTCTAGTAAGTTAGAAAATATATTTGAAAGCCTGAGATTGAACCAGAATATTTGAGTGACTGTCAGAATTTTCGTAGACATGGAAACGTTATACTATTTTATGGTTTTTCGAAGTTTTTTCCTTAATAAGATTTCCGCTCTGCATTATATTTTGAAACTTAAGATATAAAGAGTGACCCAGAACTTACAATCAACGAAGTTTTTTACTAACACGCAAAAAAATAACAAAATAAAAAGGACTGCCCAAGTTTGTAATGAAAGCTGAAATGCCTGCCTTTTTCTGCCAACACAGCTGTTCACACGTTTAACTTACATTTCGCGCTATATTACACAGACTTATTTGACATTTCTGCCTAGAAAAGAACGTCTAAACTCATTTTAGCAGTTGACAGTGAGAACAAGTAGAAAAGCAATGATTAAAAAACACATTGGCGGTATGCAAAAGAAAATTTTGTCTCCAGCGATGTTTTCGCTGCAACAGAAAGCCGTGGAATGGGTTTCTAGCCAAATTTACATTTGTGGTGAATGAGTGGAATGGGGTGGGGGGATCACACAATTACTCTAACTCATACAAAACACATTTTAAAACTGCCTTCTATTTAACATTAAAATTATATCATGCAACCACTACAAAAGTTATGTCACTCCTCCTGATCGCTCCGTAATTAATAAATGTTGATTTTTAGTTACTTGATGATAACCAAGACAAGCACGTTTTCATCATATACTGTATAGAAAGCTCAAACATTTTTTTTAAATCTCATTTTTCTTATTTAATTTAATCAAAAGTGATGTCATCGGCATGGCTCTTTGAATTAAAGAAAAAAGAATTCTCTTGCTTCTTTTCTCATAAGAACAAATCAACACTTTGTTCTGAACGAGGCGCTGCTCTTGGCGTGCCAAAATCAATAATTGGGTTCGAGCCAAATACTTAAACTATCATTAATGAATGTCATTATTTTTTCTCTTCAATTTGTTTTATTTTAAAGCAATAAGTGTCTCAGTTCCTCCCTTATCTAACTTCTTTTACGAGAAATTTTTCCCTTGAACAGTATTCGGGTTGAGGCACAAATTAACTTGATATAAACACCCAGCCAATAACTGAGAACCTTCTTTTATATCCGTCGGATCCGTACTTCGGGCTAGCTATTTCACTTGGTTAAGAGGTTGTATTACAATCAATATAATTTTTGCACTTAATAGAAGCTCGCCTCGTTTGGCTTTAATCTTTCAATTTGCTGTCGCCAGAAAATAATGCCAGCTTCCTTTAAAGTCTATTTCTTCATCGTCCATGACTGATATCCTTTAAAAGATTTCAAGCAAATTTATCTTTCAAACCCAAATTTGTTTTAAACCTAGTCCTATGTTGTTCTCTTGATTCATTCCATTGTTGCCATTTGAACACAAGATGGTAACAGCTTGAAAACAGCTGATGTTTCGGATAGAGGATATCCTTTGTCAAAGCAAAAAGTAAAAGTATAAAAGCTATTCTTTTACTTTTTTGCTTTGATAAAGGATAGCCTATATCTGAAACGTCAACTTTTTTCAGGGTATTACCATCTTATGTGTCTCGTCCTTCTTTTTTTCTACATCCAGGACCGGTATCCTATATGAAATCCTGAGGCCCTCTTTTTACATCAGGCTTATATATGCATATTAATGAGGCCCTAAGCTGTAGCTTATTTAGCTTTTACCTAAATCCGGGACTGTTTACATCCGTCATATTTGTCATTTGAAATCCTAAATATTATTCTCCAAGACCAATCTTAAAAAGCAAGAGAAAATCAAAGTTGCAGCAAAACATCTTTATTTATACCAAAAAAAAAACCGAAATATTTATCAAAGCCATTCCGTCACCAAGTTTTTTAGTTATGTAAAATGCTTCATTATTAATACTTAAAAATACTATAATTTTACTATTATTGCGCTTTGATATTATTCAGACTTTTTTTCGTCTCTCCTTGTTTGTAGCGCCTGTCTTCAGAGACCGAATTCTCCTCACGAGTCATTCTTGCAACGATATTGTGAAAACTGTGTTTTCGTGAATTTTATAGTTAACCACATGCATGAATTCATGACGGATCAAAGACGGCTGCCCGTTCGCACTTCATCATGCTCATTATCATATGTTTCATTGACTATATAATTTACTACTTTGGCATTCCAATTATTAATTCTTTCAAGATTAACGCGGTATTTTCTTTAAAAAATCGAATACTCCCGCAATACATATATGCAATCATTCCTTATACCCTCGATCATAACCCTCACGCTTGCGCATTAAAAAATAAATTCTATTGATATCTCCAGCCTGATAAGAGAAAGTCATCACGAAGATAGAAAATGTGACCGACTAAAATGCTCCAAAGGAACCACTTCCGCAGTCGTGAGGCGTCAGACATTATTTTTCCTTTTTTTTTAATTTAAATGTTTACACAATCATTCCTGTTAAAGGTGCGCGGTTACTACAGCGTAAGTGAAACACATGTGGCTTCAAACAAAGACTTAACCGCCACGTGCTGCTCTTGTATGAGTCACCAACCGAGCAGATTGGAGACATTCCAATATTTTAAATGATGTCTTAAGTGACGAATTAAACCAACTTATGTATGAATGATTTGCAGATGCAAGATGCGGTTGTTCATTGTTGCGACAGAAGACAAGGACCTGTCGCGACGCGATTCTCGGTTTTGAATGGATGACGTCAGAAGCGAATGACTAAGAGAGGAGTATGACTGTGATAACCACTGTGTGTTTTTCAAACAGATGGCATCCACTCCTTTGTCATATGAATAGAGTAACCGTCCATCTGAATTGCTAAGAACAGAATTTTGGTATCTTCCTACTTCTTAGTTTATTTCGTAAATGGCTCTATGATTAAGATAAGATTCTAATTTTGTGGTTATCTAAAGCAACATCCAACATGTGTTTGACTTAAACTTGACATATGTCAGCATAATGAGAGAATTTCTTTGTCGACTAAGGTCATTATATTCTGAGTAATTACTGCATTGAATTACAGGTTGTCCATCTTCAAAGATTCAAAAAAATCATAAGTTTCGATAATGACGAAAGAGTTGCTGTTTAAAAAGACTTAATCAACGGCAATGAGCAACAATATTTTCAGGATCTAAGTTTCTCAATTTATATAGTCTGTGTCTTCATTCCAAATTGATATAGTTTAAATGCAATTATTCTTGAACTTTATACCAATTTCGACGAAATTGAATCAAACATGAAATTTTATAGGCAGTAGAATATAAAATTGATTTCTTTAATTTTGGAGAGAGCACAAAGCTAGTTCTAAAGTATAGGCCAATATTTAAATCTCTCTTAAAAGATATAATTTCTATATGACTAATTCCATTTAAACCTTCATAGCAAAAGAATTTGCTACATATAGAAAAAAAAAGGGGAAATTCCGCGAAATAGACTAGAACCAGGGACCTTTTCTATTTGTAATTGTGATATGTTTAAAGAGATTCTTCAATGTAATTAGTATCTTCTCTTTGAAAATTATTGCCAATTCTCTAGTATTTATTAGTAACAAAAAAGGAAAAGATGCAAAATTTTAAAAGAAGGTGAATGTTACAAAGAATTTAATAATATACCAACAAAATACAAAAAAGTTAAATGAATCAAGTAGCAAAGGTTAAGATAATCAAGGTACACTATCTACCAAAAAAGTAATTGGGCACACACTGACATTATGATGGTGGCATTATTGTGTAAGGGAGCTCCACGTACTACGGTATTGAACCACTGGTGGTTATTCATGGTAACATGAAACTCATAGTCATACTGTGACAATGAAATGCTCACAACACTGTGGCCTTATTATGGAATGGTACCCTGTTAATTCCAAGATGACAATGCCAGATATCATGTTGTTGCTGCTACCATACAGTGGTATGAATGGAACAATGTTCAACGCTTGTATTGGCCAGCACAGAGTTTCGAACCCCAGTTCTAATGAGTATCTTTGGGACGAGTTGAAACGACGGATAAGGTCTTGAGAGCAGCGGCTAACCTCCATTATTCACCTGCGTGAGATTTTGCAAGAGGAATGGCGGAAGATTCCAATGATGTCCTCCACAACTTAATTTCGAGCATGCCTCAGAGGGTGCCCCCTGTTATAGCCGCAAGAGGGTGCCCCCTGTCAAAAATACCAGAGAAATATTTTCTGTAAGTGCCCAATTATTTTTTGGTAAATAGTGTAGAATACACCGTCAAAGTTCTCCATTTCTCTAATCACATCAAACATATCGAATGCATTGAAATTACAAAGTCTACATGGCCCAAATTTAAGAAAATCAGTTTTCAATAACCAAGTTCTTTTTGATGTTTACATCTTATTAATGCCAGATCTTATGTAATTTTATCACACAAATAGAATTCACATTTTTAACATTTGTTGGTATATGCAAGTTGATTATTGTATATTATTTACATATTTGAATATCAATCAGTTGTTTTTGAAGTAATAATAGTTTGAAGATTAACGAAGATATCTTACGCATATTACAGTTCATTTAGTAGTATTTATAACGTTTCATAAGAAACACCATACAGAGCCTCCTTTAATACAACTCTTGCATATCTTTAGTCATACTTTTCTGGCTAATTGGCCCACTACATCTTTCAGAAGCACAGTTGAAACTATTGCTTCGTCTTGCTGAATTGATTGAATGAATCGAGGGATTTGCACACGAACATATTTTCCAGGCGTCGCCTTAACTGGCTGTATTGCCGCTAACTGAACAGCCATCACAATGGTTGCAGGTTCAGGATATATATCAATGCCAGTGTCCTTCTGGACCACCGCACTTATGAGCTCTGCGCCTTATCCTCCAAGTAAACTTTTAATGTGACAAAATTACTGCCGCCCGTATTGCAAAGCGTCTATTCATTATAATGACTTTATGGTAAGTTTAGTCAACTATCATTCTAATGAATATGAAGAAATTCGATCCTTTGGGAGAACGAATTGTTTCCTTTTATGGGCGGACTGGTTGAATTAATATAATCAACCTAATATTACATGCCCCTAAAAACGGAATATATTCAACGCGTTAAGACCTAAGTCTCTTTAAGGTTTGAAGATGAGAAACCGGAAATAATCTAACAACATGTCTTTGTATTACCTGCACACAAACTGGTGTAAAATAAGTCGTTCTTGCCAGTATATGACTGCACCAATAACTACCTACCTAACAGCATCATACTTTAGTGACTGCAGTAGAATTCTTGGTTACTTAAGCTGAAGGAGTAGAAAATCTTACACTCCACTATCCCATTATCTTCTTATATAATTAAGAAATTAAAAATGTTAATAGAAAATGAAAACAGATCTCTGCGAGCACTGTTAACATAACTTCAGCTTTGTTATTTTTTTCTTTACTTTTAATTTACGTATATGACGTAAACTATCTTGTGTTGTTCGTAATAACTTAAGTAATTAACTACGATTAAACCAGAGAATATCCAACTTTGAAAAGCAGAATTCACAACGACCGTATAGGATTTATTCTTCCACTCCTAGTCAACAACATAGATCAGAAACCTGTCGTTCTGGGAACCTCCCCTATTCGTCACTTTGCCGCCCACGCCCTTTACTCAGCTCTACACATATGTTCTGATGGCGTCGCATGGTGGCTGAGTAAAGATCTCTGTCTGTGTGCGGAAACACGCTCGCCACGCTCATCTTTTTTTTCTTTTTTAAACTTTCCCCCCACCCCAACCCTAATTCGCAACACTTCACAGTCGCGTACTCTATCCCTTCCACGAAAAAGTTTTTAGGAATTCAGTGAGAGGCAAGCAGTTCCGGAGAAACAAATATAGAGCCAGTCGTTTCGGCACACGTGCAGAGAAAGCGTTATAATACAACGGACCAAGATCCTTACGATAAATTCGAATCATAAAAATTGTCCCATCGTCAAAATTTGTGATTTTAATGAATAGAGATGTTTTATTTTTTGCTTTAATATTAAATTTCTAAATTCTTAGAATCACGTCATCCAGGACTTTAAGTTAATTTTTACATTATATCTCCCGTAAAGAGAATCAGTTTGGATAGCTGAGCTTAAGCCCTTTTAGAAAATTAACAGCTTACCTCAGAAACATCGAAGAACATTTCCTTCTGTGATAAAGTATCAACACATACACATTCCAAACGCAAGTGCTTTCCTCCGGATTCAGATGAAAGCTTTTACGTCTTGTAATAAATGAATAAAACGTGTACATTTAAAAAAAATAAAGAAAGGCATATGATCGTTAAAAAATGGTAACCTGTATAGATAAATTGGAAAATGGACGTCAAAAGTACCCTGAATGCTACCCGAGACCTATCGATTTGAGATGAATAGATTTGAAGAATCGATTTGAATTCAGAGAACAGAAACTGATATAGGTATTGGTAAAAGGCCGATTCAGTTCAAGCGAAATGCATGCAAAATTTACAACCGCTTAATTCCATATTCAACTAATGTGATATGATAATTTTAATTTATATAATTGAATCATAAATTTGAAAATCACTTGTAAGATTGCTTTTCACAATTATTCTTTCATTATGCTGGTCACAAAATAATGTTAAGTGAAGAAAACCGAAGAAAGCTTGCTACTTTTTTATTTAATCTTTGGAATTAAACAAGGGTGTTCGTTATATATAAAAAATGAGCACATACACGCTCCAGTATTTCTTATTCTGACGGACATATTCATTAATTTATACCGCTTATGTATTTTAATGTCATAGAATGAAAGATGTCCGTAGACAGGCCTCCTGGTCTTTTGGGCACCTTGCTATTCATAAAAAATATTCTTTTTACAATGAACCTTTGTATTTACCGTGCTATCAAAATATAAATAAATGAATAATATAAACATAAACATTAAAAAAATTACCTCATCACTAAACACAATGCTTTGTGCAAATGAAGGATCCAGTCGATAGTTGTCCATGGCCACAGCCCAGGTACAACACTTAAGGGATTTGCAGAATGGAACCCTTCCGCATATCCGATCAGCACCAAACATGGTAGGCTGTTCTCTAGGTCATGGAAACACAATTCAATCATTAAACACAACGGTGGCAGCATCGCTGCGGACGGAACGACATAAAAAGTGCATGGACACTTTGACACAAAAACTGTAGCATCTCCACTCAAGTTTTGTAAACTATAGGGGATGTTTAGTACGCTGTGTGGATTCCTACCCAGAAACACACGCAGCACAACATGTTGCTATGCTCAAAACCAGGGTATCCAACAATGGTTGGGGTATGACTTTCCATTCCTGGACCGATGACGTTCGCAAGTCCTATAGTGTTCGCGGAGGTGAAATTACTGCCGCAACACGTCTTTCAAGAGCATCCCATGAGCGCTCGAAGGGATTTGGATACGGGTACCGTGCTGGCCAATCCATGAGTCGGATGTCCTCATGCTCCAAGTAGTCGCCCATGGAGAGGAAATCTGAACCTACCGCACCCATGAAGAGACAAACACAATTTGGTAGTAAATACTTTTACCGTTTAGGAGATTATTAAGGACACACAGACATACATCATGTAGTACAAATAAATAACATTCGTAACACGCACAGTATATAACGTTCACAACTGTGCGTGTTGCGAATAATATTAATATGACCCTATTCATAGTAAGAGATTTTTGGACAGAATATCTATCTGTATACTACAATTCGATCTGTTTATATGCTTCACAAGCGATCGATGCTGAAATAAATAGCGCGGAGCGCTACAAAAATGTATCGCAAAACCAAAAAAGCAGATAAAGGGAGCAAAAGTTTTAACGATTCGAAAGAGAAAAGTGTAATCTAAGATATGCTATTAATTAGAACTTGGAATAAGCTGGAATGAATAACTATTTCCCACTTGAAAATTTAATTCTTTCGAAATATATCAAGTCTTAAAGACTTAAATTTAACTAAAAAAAAATAAAAATAAAAACAAACTAAATATGAATTATATAAAAAATACTGTTAGTATATTTTTTTTACTGCACATATTTCCAGAAATAGAATCCACTGTGCAAAATTTGATTTGCAAACTTCGTTTATAAAATATACCCACAAAACCAAACAAGTAAAATCTCCGTTATTTTAAATTGTCACGATTGTTTCGTGCGAAGGTCAACTTTGAATTGAACTGGAAATTGAAGTATAAAAAATATAAATCTGAGATTAGTAACATTCGATGAAGAATTTAATTCTCTTTCCGAAACACTAATAATATTTAGAAAATTCGAAACTGATTTTTTGCATTTTGGCCAGCTTTTCGGGATTTTGGACCACTGTGCGCCACCACAATAACGATCATGTTTAATGATGTTAGCAGGACTGGACCGTGTCCCATGCTCTCTCCAGATATGAATATATCAAGGCTGAACTGGGAGTCGTCTGAGAACAGGATCTGACTCCACTGTCCTTGTGTTCACCCTGCATGTTCGATGCACCAAACCAACCGTTCCTTACAGTGTCCCTGGATCAACGGGACGCACTTTATCGGTCGTTGAGCATACAGGCCATCTGCATGGAGTCTTCTGTATACCGTTTGCCTAGAAATATTAACCCCAGTGGCCGCTGACAGCTCTCTGATAATATCTCTCAGAAAGGTACTTCGCCTGTTTTTACGGGAAGATAGAGCAAGGTAGCGGTCTTGTCTAGGCGTGGTGTTTCCATCATTTCGGATCTATATCCACAGTCTTGAAATGACGCTAATTGACAGATTCACCACCCGAGCCACTTCAAACCTGGGACTGGCCTGCTTCCAGTCGTCCAATTATTCGTCCTCTCATTTCACTCTCTAAATGAACACGATGAGCCATTAGCAACAATTGTCGAATGTACAATTGCCACATTGAAAGTTAAAAACACGTTCTTTATGGCACGTGCAAGATAAATGAGGTAAGTGTGTCCAGCTGTCCTGCCACCTGTATATGTATATTTAATGATGGAATGGTATTCACAGGATCTATAGAATGGCCTTACCAAATTTGGTGCTAATCGGATGTGCGGAAGGGTCTCATTCTGCAAAATGTTTGGACACAAGTGTAGTTAGACATTTTCCCGTCAATATGGTAGCCATAAATTACTGAACGTCATTTAACGACAAATAAAGAACCAAAGAACCCTTTCAACTAGACTTCCCAAAAGAAAAAAAAAAGATTTCACAACTTCATTACTGCGTAGAAATTTATTGCAATTGATTTATGGCTTATTATGTAGCAAAACACATCGTATTTTAACTTAGGAGGTCATTTTAATTCGATGATGATATGAAAGCTGCCCTATCATTAGTCAGTTTCTTCCCAAATGCTTTGTAGATTATTTGGCGTCATTTGTGCAATTGCAGGTACGGATGGAAGAAAAACGAGACCTTTTTGGAAACCGCCAAACAAAAATCCAGAAATGTCATATCTGAGGAGTGGCGATTCTTTTCAAACAATGTACCAACATTACTTCAAATGAGATGTCTGCCGTATCATCAGTGGTAGCCACATCAATAAACTGGACGTGTTTTGTTATATAATACACGTCGTTGTAATAAATTTCTACACACAAACGAAAGTCTAAGATCCTTTATGGGGTACCCTGTATATTAAAACATAGAGTAGCCGTAATTCCTCTTTTGACTTCACCAATACATAATTTATTTAGGTAAAAAAACGTAAATGACGAATAATAGAAGTCAATTAGAACGATAATTTCCGAAATACTGAGGGACATGTGGCGAAAAATGATTACCACCTGGATATTGTAGGTGCCACAAATGGAGCATATGTTTTTAAACTTCTGTGCATATGTAAAAAATATACACTATAATAAAGTTTGGTTTATTTATAATTCAATCATTAAAACGCGCTTAATAATTCATGACCTCGATATTATTTTAGAGTCTACGAGAAAGTTTATGACCGTCCATGACTGAATCGCTCATTGCTGATATTGATCTCCATAGAGGCTATTGTATTTAAAGGAAGTGACATAGGAAGGTTTAAACTGTAAAAAGTAGATGCAAGATGATTTAATAACAAGAAATTAATCCCCCCAAGGAAGGAATAGTAAAGCAACGGAAGTCCATTGTTCAAGGAGACTGCCCCCCTTAAAAGTGGAGTAAAAAAGTAGATAAAAGTGGGGTAAAAATGAGGAGTTAAAAGATAGAGAAAAAAAATGGGTCATTAAAAAAATGTAAAAAAAATGGGATAAAATATCCTATAATTTTTATCCTCTTTATATTTTACCCCTTTTTCCATATTTTCAATTATCTCACCAGTATATTATAAATCTTGTAATCACTATTAAACCAACTTTCCGACAAGCTAAAACTGGTACATATACTCTGTGCTGAAAACAATGAATGTTAACGGAAAATGTTTTCAAGGTTCAAATAGTTCGTGTTCTAATGGTACTATACTCTGTCCAATGAAAGTTGGAGTGGGCGTATCCAGTTAAACTTCCTATTTCAATTGTTAGACATTGTTCATTCTACTTTGGAAACAATGTCTAACAAATGAAATAGGAAGTTTAACTGGACACGCCCACTCCAACTTTCGTTGGACGGAGTATAATTCATTAATCGAATTACCTAATTGCCACAACAAAAACAATTCGTTTTGACGAGGGATGAATGTATAGGTCGTATATTGTTGCGCATTTATGCATTGTTGCCGCTGGCTTGAAGGCGATGAAAAAGGCCGGCCGCGGCACATAGAAGTCACCTGACCCATAAAGTCTGAGGCAACAATTTTTTGAAATTTTTACTCCAAGAGATAATACATACAAATATATTGAAAATGTGGCTTGGAAAAAATCCTTTTTCTCCTAAAATATTTATCCCCATTTTTAACTGTCATTTTTATAAAAAAATTGATTTTCTCGAACAAAGTTTTTAGAAAATCGAAAAGAACTGCAAATTCTCTATTTCTCATCTTTTCCGAACAAATAACATACACCATCTAGCCAAAAGTAATCGGACACTTTCAGTTTTAGACGTTTTGTCGAATATCTAGAAAAATACTTGACGAATTATCCTGAAATTTCAGGGGTGTAAAAAGGATGTTACACCTCATATATTTCAGCGAAGGTTTTCTCCCGAAGGCTAATAGGGGACCAGCAAAGAAGTGAACCAAAAAAATAATGTTTGGATTCATCCTGTAAAAAAATAATGCTTGAAATGCATTGTAGCTGTAGCATATGTTTAAGAGGCTTGCTTTACTTTTCTGTGTTCATTTGTATGAGAATAGCACGTATATTCATGGAGATATAAAGGTTTCTTTAAAAAAGGTCGAAATGTTTTTCGTAAGCTTTTCGTTTATAACACGCAGGATTTTCAACTCAATGCAATGCCATTTACAGGAAACTTGACAAACTACAGTACAGACAACATCCTGCAATCAGAATAGAAAAATATTAAATATTTGATGAAATATGAGCATTTTTACTAAATAATGTTTAACTGCGCATGCGTTACCAAATTGTCTTTTGCATAATTTATTAGCCAAATGTATAGAGCTACTCTTATAAAAAGCCCAAGCAAATATCGTGAAAATTGAGAAAGATATCGCTGATAGAATGAGTTGAATTTCAGTTGCTCTCAAAAATAAACAAAACGATAAGGGGCTTTCTCCAAACTTTTATTTTTGGATCGGAGACCAGTATCAATTTCTTCTTCTTACGCTGATATGAAGTCAATATGAAGTGAATATTTTTTCATGTCAGCGTAAGGAGAAGAAGTTGATACTGGTATCCGATCCAAAAATAAAAATTTGGAGAAAACCCCTTATGGTTTTGTTTATTTTTGAGAGCAACTGAATTTCAACTCATTCTATCGACGATATCTTTCTGAAATTTCAAGATATTTGCTTGGACTTTTTATAAGACAATTTGGTAACACACCCGCAGTTAAACATTATTTAGTAAAAATGCTCATATTTCATCAAATATTTAATATTTTTCTATTCTGATTGCAGGGTGTCGTCTGTACTGTAGTTTGTCAAGTTTCCTGTAAATGAAATTGCATTGGGTTGAAAATCCTGCGTGTTATAAACAAAAAACTTACGAAAACATTTCGACCTTTTTAAAGAAACCTTTATATCTCAATGAATATACGTGCTATTCTCATACAAATGAACACAGAAGAGTAAAACAAGCCTCTTTATACATATGCTACAGCTACAATGCATTTCAAGCATTATTTTTTACAGGGTGATTCCAAACATTATTTTTTTGGTTCACTTCTTTGCTGGTCCCCTATTTGCCTTCGGGAGAAAACCTTCGCTGAAATATACGAGATGTAACATCCTTTTTACACCCCTGAAATTTCAGGATAATTCGTCAAGTATTTTTCTAGATATTCAACAAAACGTCTAAAACCAAAAGTGTCCGATTACTTTTGGCTAGATGGTGTATAATGACTATTTGAAATATGTTAATAGTTTCAAAAGATCATTGACCTAATCCCATAACGCAAATTTCCACGGGAATAATCCAAGCTCAAACTTCATAGTAATGTAGACGTTACCTAGAAAAATCTGCATACCGAATTTTACATACATAGTATATCCCATACTGAATGGATGGACTCCTAATTCCAACGCCAGTGGACCAATCCAAACTGAACTAAACGGTGATGTAGCACATGCTCTTAGAACCTACATATCAAATTTCAACCTTCGCTGTCAAAGGATGATGAAATTATAACGGGAAGAGATGGACATGGTAAAACTTGTAAGTAGTTCATTCTTCCGCTAAGATGTAATTGATGTTTCTGTTTTCTTTTTATTAGGTGTACCATTTTTTATCATGTCCTTTTTTACTTATTAATTTTTTATTTTTTCCTTTCCTAGGGGCTACCACGTTAAGCACATGCTTTTTGTAGCCACCTTTTTCAACTGTTCATTAATAATTTTTATTCTTTTGTTTGTATTGATGTTCATTGAAATAAATTTATATTATATTATTTTTAATCAATAATTTCATTCTCTCGTTATTCGGTTATCGCAACAATCATATTTTATAAGCTTCCCTATCGACTGTTAATATTAACTTTTTTATACATTTTACATATCTGAGGGCCAAATCACTTGGAAACTCTGATCAAAAATTTGGATTTGAATGCAGCAAAAATCACTGGAAAATCAAGTCAAGAAAGCTCTAGAAAATGAAGAGGTAAAGATTTTGTGGCATTTCAGAATCCAAACAGACCTACAACATGCCTGACATAACTGTATTTGATGACTGTACTTGATGTGTTGAAGCAGTTTTTTTATGTTTGGCTTAAAATTACTCAAGAAAATTCTTAAATCGCCTCTTTCGAATATACATTGTAGTTAGAAGTCATTTAGCAGAGGCGAAACACAAACATCAATTTGGAACTTAATTCGAATTCGTGCCTGGACAGTCTCCAGAGAGGTAAGACATGTACCCCAGCGCTGTAAGCCGCCGAGCTATCCACAGGCATAGCTAAGGACGGCCAAGGTCTGCAAAGTACACGGGCGCAACGAATTAGGGGCGCTAAAAAGCTACTGGAGCCAGCACTGAATCTTTCTTAGGAACAGTTGGTTATAACTCTATCAGTTCATTATTGCTAAAGGAAGGCTCAACTGAGAAAGTTGTTAGTGATATGGCCATTACTCTTGTTATAAATAATTGGTGCTGGCTCGGCGGCCGACAGGACAAGGACACAGGCCTTACCTCTCAGGACAAGGACACAGGTCTTACCTCTCTAGTCGCGGGTTCGAATTCAGCTGCAACATTGATGTTTGTGTTTCACTTACGCTGAATAACGCCTAAAGCTCAATGTAGTGATATATCGGTGGAGTATATATCGGTGTAGTGATATACATCGCATTAATATACTCGAGTCCAAAAGTTAAGCATAATTGTAAAAAAATATAAACATTTAAAGGTTCAAATCCAGAAAAACGACAAACGTTGATACGTAAATATAGTATAAATCAATAAGACAGTTAAACCAATGTCGATTCACGATCGGATTATCTCAGAAATGTAAATTTATGTAAAGTGCAATAAATACAATAGAGTAAACCATACGGTCACATTAGACATTCTTGCAAGCTACGCTAGGAGAACTTTTATCGTTGATTTTGCGTTTCTCTATTCTGTATTTTTGATACTTCATTTTAATGATTAGATTTTCTCATGAATCTTTTAATATTTGCGGGATTTTTTTAAAAAAACTCTTTGTCAAGGAACTCTTTCGGGGATAAATTTTAATTCTGGCTGAACATTTTTCTGTTTTCCATGAAACAGTCCCGAGTTTTCTTCGACTTTTAATATAATATAATGAAGATTGACGTCTAATGTTTACGGTGTTCTTGTTATTTTAAAAATAAATGGGCCTTACTTTTACCTAAATATTTAGTAGTGCAGGTTTAATATGGAATGATAAATAAATGATTTCCAAACACACACAATAGCTTGTCAGATTTGTATTCCTGCTTAAGCAATAGGAACTAACTCTAGTTAAATCGGTGTGAATCATAAAGCCGATTTAATTTTAAAAAAGAACATTATTTTAATATTATTGTTATTTATTATAAGAAGGTTCTCTAGTAGCACTTCTCTTGTCTTTGACTCACGTCCGGTCAGGGAATAGGGAAGGGGGCACGTGGCGCCAGTCGTTCGGCGCGTTTCTGCCGCCGTGGAGGTCGTTCACTGCTACCTCCCTCGCCCTATCTCTTTCCTTCACCGGTAAGCCTAATCACTTCCATCTCCGCTAATATGATAAACTAACGACTGAAGGCCAATTAGAAGTTGAGTCCAAGAGCGGACGTTGTTACTGTAAACAATTCAATCGTTGCTCAGTCTCTTTTCCTTTAGGAAAGACAAAAACTGTTTATATTGGTCATTATTTATTTAACTCACCCCTCTGATTTAAGGGTGTTTTTTTAAAGTAACAACAACGGTTATACTGTTAATGAAAGTGCATTCGCAGAATCCTAAGATTAACACAATGCCTCATTTACCTCGTTTTTTTGTACGTGGTAAGGATTTAGAACAGAATTATAAATTTAAGGACCAATTTAAAGAGAGGATTGCAGGGTTAATAGAAGGAAATGGCAACTTACATCTCATCAGAAACAACTAATTGGAACTGCCACCTCAAAGGAAAGCACTGTTCTTGGAAGTCTGTTGGTCACTCAAAGACACAGGCGACACAAACAAAAGAAAAAAATTAAAGTTTCAACCCATCCCTCTTCAATTTTCAGAAAAGATTGGGTGCGTTGTAAATTTCTTTATAGCTACTCCGTAAAGTCAATTGAAGACCACTGTACCTTAAAGAATATAATTTAAAATGAGTAACCCGGAATAATCTTTGTAAAACACCATTTAGAACGAAAACGCCTGGTGATTAGGCTGTACCAAGAAATTCACTGTCAATGCCGATTCGGAATTCTCTGACTCGATCAATTTAATCTGTTGCTTTGTAAGGGTGACATTGATATCATGAAATATTCATGGAATATTCTTTATCAGTATTTAAAAAAAATCGGGCACACGCAAGGAAATGGATGGGGGTAGGGGCGGAAATGGGAGGGAAGAGTCGTTTTCTATTTCAATTGTATTTCCCTTGCATATCTTAGAACACCTGGATTTAAAGTGTATGAATGCAACGCAAGTCTATACATGGACATCAATCTTAACTAAGCGATTTTATTCAACCGATTCCTTCAGTTATTCTCAACATTTGCTAAAAACTGAAGAGAAATCAACAAAACGTTAAAAGAATCTTTGACATTAATGATGAACATATACTGCAAAGTAATCAGTATTTTTGCTTAATTTTTCATCAGCCCAGTTGGTGTTTATTTCTGTTGTTGTAATTCCTTCTATGTTTTTTAAAAAAAATTTGAGTAAGAAAAAAAAACAAAGGACATCTTAAAAATCGGGAGCAATTTCCAAGGACATCTGAGAATTTCCATAAACAATGCTTTGATCACTATAACGAAAAAAGAATAAATGAGAGTAAATGAGAGAAAGCAATAGAAACAGTTTATAAGCAAAGATTAAAATAGTGGTTGATAAAAATAATCAAGCGAGGGAACATTTATTACACTGAATAAGCAGAATGCCCTAGGAATATATACGAATGCCCTTTGAGTTTTGGAAGAGTGAACAGCATATATTTACTGATAACTTGAATGCACTTATTTTACAAATGTTATCTTTATTTACAAACCCATGTTTCTTTTTCTTTTATGGAAATAAAATTCAATAGATAGCATTCCTTCAAGTACAAGTTATTCCGCTTGAGCTACAATAATTATAAAATTATTAAAATACACCAAACGCGTACATGAAGTATTTTTTTAATTACTTCAGTATTTTGACATCGCCTCCAGTATTTCGTTTGATGTTTTCAGCTTTACTTGTATGAAAGTTATATGTATAATGTAACTTCCAATGACCGAAAACTAGGATATTAACTTTTATAAATAATCTAAAAGCTGATAACTATATTTTACATTAAACAATAATATACAGGGTCTTTCTAAATGGAAGGACAATAAGTACCTAGCGTGATCTTTTGCATGATTACAAACTTAAAGTCCCTTATGCAAAATGTTCAAAACTCAAATGTTAAGGGTCTAAACATCATGCGAAGTTTGCTGAAAACCTGTCGAAAACGTCATTTAATCTCAACAATTGCCGCCGATTTAATTGTAACCCCCCCTTTGAATTTAATGAACTGCTGGTGCGGAAAGTTCATAAATGACGTAACGACGCAATTTAAATTTTGAGTTTTCGACATTTTCGATAAGGAACTTTTTGCTTCTATTGATGCATGGAATCACATTATGTACTTATTGCCCTTCCATTTAGAAACACCCTGTATAAAGCAAAAAAAAAAATCTTTGTACACGGCTAGAATCATCCAACACGTTTTCTATCATATAACAGCAGCAGCTTGATTGAAGAGGTGCTCAGAAGAGCATGCAATTGAACAGGCAGATTCGCAGCACCGAGATATGTAAATGACCAACGTATAGGACTAATCATCCGAAAGCTTAGATAAGTGGAGTTAAATGAGCAGCATTGCAGACACTACTTATAGGACTGCGTCTCGAAAAGAATATGATATTGGATATGGAGCTGCTAATCGAGAAAGCCAAGGCAGACATATCGACACCACTTGCACCTCATCCACTTTCAAAGATGAAGAATGAATGGGCTTGGTGAGTCAGCGATGATGGTCCCATTTTCTACTTTGGATCAATGGTACATGAAGGTCTGATATATCCAATTAATATGTTAGCTACTAATCACCCCATTAATAAGGGGGAACTTGCAAAAGTGTGTCTTATGCGTGGAGCGACTTGAGTCATAATCTGCTCGTTGCGAATTCCATTTCTAATGGACTCGGTTTATTATCGATCTATAATCAAAATTATTCACGCATACATTAATATCTAGGATGTCTCGGAAGGAAATGTCATAACATAAACAATCAATTCAGAAACGATTCTGAGAAAGATATCATCAAGGGTCCGATTCTCAACAATTACAACTATATCTTCAGTTCCGAAATGTGGAAACTAGTGATGTGTCGGTATCGATGCCGATAGTATCGAGTACTTTAAGGTATCGTTACTTATCGTATCGAGTAACTTGCAGTATCGAAAGCATCGAGTATTTCTACTAGTATTGGATGGCAGTATCGAGTATTTTTTGAATCTGGTTGTTAAACTTGTCTTTATCGAAATGATTAGTCTAATCTATTTGCGAGGTGCTACCCAAATTTTCCCGAACTTGTTTTATTCTGATCGAACCGTAAGAGGTACGAAGTTTTGCAGATAGATGGAGTTAGGGGTACGTCTCAGCTGTAATTGTGCCAAGCGGTTTCATCCTATGTCCACGTGATTTTGAGTTAGAGCTGTCGTGTCACTCTTTGTATTGGAAGTGTTGCGATTCTTCATATTAAAGCTGAGGAAAATTGCGGCTGAAACCTGCAGACAGTTGAAGGAGGCTTTTGGTGAACAAGCTTTATGCCAAACCCAAACTTTTGAGTGGTTTAAGCGTTTCAAAGATGCTCGGGAGTCTGTGGAAGGCGACAAGCATTCTGGTCTGGTCGACCGTCAACAAGCACAACTCTAGAAATGATCACGAAAGTGCGTCACATGATCCGAGAGGACTGAAATCGTGATCGCCTTAGCCTGTCATATAGGACGTTTTGAGACGATTGAGGGTAAACGTGAGGCGAAAAAGGCCAGAGATGTAGAAAAAGAAAGACTAGCTGCTCCATCACAACAATGCTCCGGCGCAACAAAAACAACATGACCGCTGACCCCTGGCACCCTGCTTCCGAAAATTGAAATTGCGGTTAAAAGGGCGGTGATTTGACTCCATGGAAGTGATCCAAGCGGAATCACAGCAGGTGTTAAACATGCTCTAACCTGGGAACTTCCATGAGTGCTTCCAGAAGTGGGAATATCGCAGTAATGCCTTTTGGCCAACGTTCATATGTTTTGTCGAATGTGGGCTATAGACCTTTGTTTACCATCTTTTTCCAGAGCTTCTGTCGCAGATTTTCTGTCGAAGATGTGGACGTTTGGGGCGAATGGCGTCACATAGGCGTCGCAGAATGTCTACATACATAGCTTTGTTAATTGTACGATCTTCCGATATCAATTCGTAGTTGACTATTCTTTTGCAATTAAAAAAACATCCACAAGCATGACCTTTCTTTTGGAGCGGTCAAACGGAACGTCTGTGGTCGGTGGGGACGAGCTTGTTATCCATACGGATGATTGCCTTTTTGTTTGAGGGTCGTAAAGAAAGCACCACGTTTCATTACCCTTGAGGATTCACCCTAACAGACTGGGATCAACTGAATGCGACACTACTTACACGAGATTTATGTCAACCTGGCAACGATATGTTGGTGCACAAAACTGAAGGGCTTCAAGATCGTAAAAAATTTTATACGAAGGATGTTCAAAACGTTCGAGAATTTTTTAACTTAGTTCGTAATAAAACAAAAATCTTTGCTACAAATTATTTTCGAAGAATTTTGACCAATCACTATTGTTTACATACACGGGTATAATGTTGTTATTTT
Organism: Rhysida immarginata; assembly: GCA_023313115.1. Taxonomy (NCBI): domain Eukaryota; kingdom Metazoa; phylum Arthropoda; class Chilopoda; order Scolopendromorpha; family Scolopendridae; genus Rhysida; species Rhysida immarginata. The sequence continues at coordinate 146,432 of JAHWFO010065174.1, forward strand.
TTCATACTTAACTAACAGGATTAATTATGTTGTTATTAATAATATTTATTCTCCTAATTTTATTTCCTCTTCAGGGGTTCCTCAGGAGTCTATTTTAGGGCCTTTACTATTTATTATATTTACTAATGATATTCCTGAAGTGGTAAAATCCTCCCATATATTTCTATTTGCGGATGATATTAAATTAGGCAAAATTGTTTGTACTCCTATTGACTGCCGAAAATTGCACATTCAATTGGACAATGGTGTAATCAAAACAAAATGTTTACCAATGACAAATGCCACTATATTACATACTTCCTCAAGAAGACTATTTGTAAATTTTATTACATTTTAAGTGGTTCTAAATTACCACAATAAACAGTTACTAAGATCTAGGTGTCATCTTTAATTCCAAATTAAGCTTTGTTGATCACATCAATTTTATAACTTCCAAAGCCTTTCGAGTTTCCTATTTTATCATTAGAAATTCCTTAAGTTTTAATAATGCTGACTTTTCCATTTTCGTTTTTAATACCTTAGTCAGAGCTAGCATTAGAATATGCCTCTGTTATTTGGTCTCCTTATCATGCAAAATTGCAATTGTGTTTAGAAAAAGTACAGTCAGATTTCTTGCGTACACTTTTTAGACGTTTTCATCCTACTTTTTTTTTTTTAACAATAACAGATATGTGTCTAATACTTATCTCCGAAATGTTTTTAAATGTGACAAATTAATAAACAGATGAATTATACTTGATCTCTGTTACTTTTTAAAATTATACCGTATTATAATTTATTCTTCAAAATTTCTAAATTCTGTTAATCTACGTGTACCTAAGTAAAATTCTAGAAACAACGATATATTTTATTTACCTTTTCCAAAAAAAAAACATTATAAGCAATCTCCCTTTTTATAGAATGTTTAAATCTTGTAACGTCATGTCTGATATAATCGATCTAAATTTTATGAGTTATATAGTTTATGTCAGTAAAATAACACTTATCTTATGATTCTTTACCTAGATTTGCTGATTAATATCTCTACGTTTATTCTTTTTATATTGTATTTATTCATTTTTATACAGTATTATTGTATTATTATTTTTATTATTGTAAACTGTTATTGGGCTGTCATAGCCTGTTGCTTGCAAAATTACAAATAAAAAATAAATAATAATTATTTTATAAAGAAAATAATTTTTAAGATTTTTAATATGAAAGTTATAACTAGTACAATGTAAAAATATAAATAGTGCCAGTTTCATTTTAAAATTGAATACATAATTAATTAAATTAGCAACACCTATTGTCCATAACATTTAAAAAATTCAATATTTTATATGACGTTTTACTGACATAAAAATATCATGAACAGAAGGCCTAAACTTCAGCTCTTCCTTCACAAGCGAACACTTAAAAGCGAGGAGTAAGAAACTCAGCAGAACAGATGGTGTTTCTATGTCAATGATAAAGTGCGACAGTTGTGCGACTGTCGTTTCCACCTGCATTTCACTCACAATAGTAAACAGCGAATTATGTAAAGCTAAAAATAAACAAACAAATAAAATAAAAAAAAAAATAAAAAGCCTTTACCATTATTTTTTTATCGCTGGATGAACAAGCATGTTTTTTGGCATATTTTTTATCGGAACTAATAGAAATTAAATGTTCTACATGCCAAATAAATAGATAAACTCATACTTTCAATTAGTCCATTTTAACAAATTGCCATTGTGCAGCAATTTTAATAAAAAAAAATGATTTAATGACCCTTCCGCTTAAAGTGTAGACTATTGATGATTTGCATATAATTCACATTTCTTCCATTTTGATATAAAACGGATTTTTTAGCTTCTTTTATTCTAATATATGACCACATTTAACCTTACGCAATATCAACTAATTGATTTCCGGCGTTGGTAAAAACGTGGGCTTTGTTGTGGAGATAAGCAATCTACGAAAGTATGCTTTAATGGTAAGTGTTTGATCATTCGCGCGTGTTTAGTAGTTGTTTACTGGGGTTAAAGAAAAAAGGTCTAGGCGTTCTGCACCAGCGAAGCGGAAAATGTCCGTCTCTGAGCAAGGAGCGAACGTCGAATATTACAGCTGCTTAGTAAATCAGCAGCAGAAGCTCCACAATTTAAGGCAGCTGAACGGAGGAAAATGCTATTTAGCCGCAGTGTTGCGTCTGACTGACACCAACGATTCAGATAAGGAAAGCAGTCTGTGGAAGATGACTTCCATTAACAACCCAAATTAGATGAACATCCGGGTAGTTCAGGAATTACACATAAAAAAATAGTAAACAAATTATGGACAACACTGCTGCTTATTTCAATAGAAATCCAAATGAGCTGCAACGGCTGATTTGTGAGGTTCTGATAACTTCGATCAAGAAGAAAGATTTCAGTTATTTATAATCCGATCTTCGCCATTATTCAAAAGTTTGAGTTTTTGCTTCGTCAAAGCACAATCTGGGAGCTATCGTTAATGCTGGGTGCCCACGTGGCGCGACGGCCGCGCGATTCCATCGCTTTGTGATGCACGAATGCGCAGCGTGACATCACGAGGACGAATGCATCGCTTTTCTCTGGCAATTGAAAAGCTCAGCATGCCAGAGCTTTTTGAACGCGCGATTCTAATGTACCCAATCAGAAAACAGTTTCGAATCACGTGGCACGTGCAATCATGGCAGCATCGACATCGAGGTGAACGGATAGCGCTACAGAAAACTGATCCAATTCTGTATGAAGAAAGAGTTCACTTTTTGTGCTAATCATTGCAAAATAGCAAAACATTCCAAAAATAAATATCTCATTGTCGTCCATGTCGATTTTGAAACCACGAAATCTTGCGGACGCGCGAAGTGGGAACCGGGGAGCGAAATGATCGCTTGGCGTTTGTTGCGCATGCGCATATGATTCAATCGCGCGGCCGTCGCGCAAAGTGGGCACCCAGCATTACACCCGGAAAAACGCGTTTGTCGAGGGCTTAGCATCACGGTTCAGAATTTACGAGAGAGAATCTCATAGTTTATGTGTAGCTTACTTAATCTATTGTATGTTTCGCATTTATGGACAAATTTTCTATGTGCCCATAGCGACGTTCTCTGTGATCAATAGAAAAGGAGAATGTATCAGTTCGTTAGAGGGGGAGGGGGTCTGGAAGACAGATTAGGGCACATGGTAAAATTTAACCCACTTTTCTATCCCCGTTTTAATTTTTCGATGTCAAAGATGTAAATAACTACTGGGTCTATTTGATATTTGAGCTAGCAGGGGAGGCTTTGTTTGATCTTCCAAATTTGTTAATAAAGGGACAAACACAGACATTCATGCCTTCAGCGGGATTCGAACCAGAGACAAATGAAAGAAAGAGACTGGCAGTGCCCTATTCATTTCGCTGAGCGCTACTGGTGCCACCGGAAGTGCAGCATTCGCCATGTTGCTATTGGCAAAAAACTAAGGTGGCGTATATTCTCAATGTAATTTCAGCTGTTTTTGTAGATGATTTCTGAAAATATTAATAAGCATAACCTGTTTTCTGATGTTTTTTAAAAAAGTTTATTGCATTAACTAATGATAACGTATACTTTTAATGACTTCAAATAGCTGATTCAATGCCTAACGAATTTTTAAAAGACAAATACTTTAAAATTTTAAATTAAAAGAAAAGGAAGAAATAATTCTCAGTTCAATAAAATAATCAATTTTTATTAATCCACATATTGTAATAAGCAATTAACTAATACTATAATTGCTTGTTGTAATAAGCAATTAACTAATACTATAATTGCTTATGAACTGAAGTATTGGATCCTTTTATAAAACGATTTGACCAATATGTATAGAATGTGGGTCATTTAGTTATTAGAAGGAGAGATTATAATTAATACATCTCGTACAAATCAACAATAATTTGGATTTTAATTGGTGAACAGTATATTTTATTTTATTTACTTTCAAATTATAATTTATGAAGGAGAATTTTCCTAGTTAATTGTATAATATCTTCCTCCTTTTCCATTTAAACTGGGTTTTTTTTTAAATTTATGTTTAAGAATAACTTTATTTATCACCAAATAACTTTTTATCAGAGGGACTGAATTGGATAATTATTTTTTTGTTTAATAGAGCAAGTTTTTCTGGTGGTCCTCCAATAAATTCATCTAGATATCTTAGGTAGATATTAGAAAAAATAATTGTTTGCGATTGATTCATATCGGCGTCTTTGGCTCAGTGGTTGCGTGATCGCCTCTGATGCCGAGGACGAGGAAGTTTTTTTTTCAGGGGGAAAATCCTGAGATCACGCACTTCCTTCGGAAGGGAAGTAAAGCTGTTGGTCCCGTGTAGTCGTTTGCTGGCTGCACGTTAAAAAATCCTTGCATGGCAAAATGAAATGCACGCTGTCCTGAAATGACCATAGCAGTTGAAAAAGACGTTAATACCAAACAAACACACCAAACCAAACAAAACAGATTGATTCACATGCGATCAGCTGTTTCTTGCCAGTCCCAAAATGGCGGTGCGAAGGCACCACTAAAGGGGAGGTCACTGCCAGTCTCTTCCTTTCATTTGTCTCTGATTCGAACCGGCGATTCAATAGTATCCTCGGCCACTGAGCCAAAAAAATTACCAGTATTATATTTTATTGAGTTGCTTTGCCTAGGGAAGAATTAACGAGGTATTTTTTTTTTTTAAAAAGCATAAAAGCTTATCCAATTTTAAAAACCTTCTAGAGTATAATTTTATTATATCCAAAAATGAAATGTTATTTTGTACAGTACTTAACTGACAATAATAAAATGAATTGACACATTCCATTTCAATTTTCAATTCCAGAATGCCAACAATTATTTACAAAACAAAATCAGCCGTATAAAGGTGTGTTTATTTAACTTAAAATCGTTTCCAAAATATATGCGAATAACAATTTTTATGAGCACTATTTAAATTAGTAAAACATTTAAATAACATTAAAATCAGTTTGGAAAGTAAATTAAGAGACACGACTTTATAGAAGGCAAAGACGAAGTATGCTCATATCACATTTACACAAAGGAGAATATGTGAGGGTCAGTTTTGTTTCGTAGGCTTTCTTTCTAAAGAAATTCAGAAAAATTAATAACACCGAAATCATTAAGAGCTTGTTATTTTCTTTAATTTAAATCAATTATGCAAGTTATTGAGTAACGCAGTAAATTGACAGCTGGTTTCCCCCCCCCCCCTCAACGAATATCATTGGTTATGCAGAATTTCAAGTTCCAGAATGATTTGCTCATATACTGTAAAAATTATTGTTAAGGTTTTTACTGTATAAACTTCCTGACAAATTTGTGTTTTTGGGGTCACAAAAGAGTGAATTTATGAATTTCTAGTTAGGAACTGGACAAAGTAATGTTCGCGTACTTGTTTTTCATTTGTATTCCTAATAATCCCCGCTTATTGGCTGTCCCAATTAGAATTAAAGGAAGACAGTTGCAACTTCGTAATAAAAGAAAACAAAGCCCAGGAAATTCAGTTGGTAAAAAGTAAATTTCCAGAAAACATTTTTCTAGAAAATGACCTTTTGGGAAACCGACATCCTGGAAAAGTAGTTTTTTAGAAAAGGTGAATAATATTTTCCGGTTATGACCAAAGCGCCATTCCGATGGCAACGACAATTATTGTAACCTAAGACTTCGATTTAATTATGTTGCAAAATCAATAAAGTCCAGGAAATAAACACAAGATTGTTTTCAACAATTCATTGTTTAATAATCTCTTATTGCAAATTATACGTATTTATCTCCAGTCCATCACCTATTAAATCTATCGATTAATATTTTTATCTCTAAGTTCCAAAATGTGATTTCAATTTCAGATTTTTCAGATTTTGAAATGCTATCGTAAAAATTCTCCAACGTCTGTATAATGATGGGAAAGACCAATATTTTTTGGCATCCTCAGGAGCTTCACGGTGTCGTAAAAGGAGCTGAAATTTAATCAATAGAATTCTTAAAACATACAAAACTTTATTTATAGAAACTTACTTAATTTCAAATGAGGCTATTAAAAAAACTCAAATCATGAAAATCAAATTTATAAACCATCATGAATAAACTTCTAATGCAATTTTCATATTTTAGTTTCGATATGTTTAAACCATTCAAATAAAATTTTTATTTAAACAATCCTATATATTAAAATGCAAAGCACTTTTTAAAAGAGCAAAATCGGCACTTCTGCGCATGCGCAATGATCATTGTTATCGTCGTTAATTGTTGTATGCAATTGCTGATCATCAATGCAGCAAAGTTCTTGATTGTGACGTCTTTCATCAATGATTGTTTATGAAACCAGACATTTGTTTGCCGTCAAATTTTGGCAGGTTCCATTTAGTTCTAGAAAAATTTACAATGCGCATATTGTGGTAATGTATTAAAAGCCAAGTTAATCAATATTTGACACAATTCTTATGAAAAACTCATAGAAGATATTGGAAAAAATCTGGGAAAAAAATTGTCAACTAGCAAGATTATTTTACTAGCTATTAAGTTTTATGAAATTTATCCTAATGCGGAGACCATCATCACGTGAATTTCATAATCCTTGAAGTGAGCTCTTACTCACAGTAATCAGTACAAGGGGGGGGGGGGGCCCCAAAGATAATGCATAAAATCTTTTTAATTAAATTTTTATTGTACATCTTTGTTATAAACTGCGTAGAAGCTTATATTAAAATTTAAACTCAACCCATTTCCGCTGATGGTGAACTTGGACTTCATCAAAAGCAACATACAGTTACAGATCCTGTGTTGTGAGAATGACACAGTGGGAAACACAAAAAATTGAAGAAATCTACAGATTTGATTCTGTATAGTTAGTCAGTGAGCATGCAGATTATCTTGTGAGAGGGAGCACGCTATTATTCGTGACGTCGCAATGGCAGGCATTCGTTAACAACAAATCTTTGGAAGGCAAGCGTGCAATTGTGAAAAAAGTCACTCCTATCGAGAATTGGGAAAACAAGTGTGTGCAGAATACTGGAACAGATGGGATTAAAACAGGTTTGTACCATATAGAATCTGAGAATATTGTCACGTCCCCACAAAATAAAATACCATAAACTGTGCAGTACGACTTTCTTGTAAGTTGTGCGAATTCGCACAAGATAATGACATTCAAAACAGCGCACTCTGCAGAAAAAGTTATGGTCCAGTTTTTTATGAATCAGAAGGACTCCAGCTTATGGACATTTTGCTATAAGGAACCACCATTAATTCTGACGCATATGGGACAAAGCTAAAAAAAAATGAAAATGGACTGATCAGCACAAGTAGGAATTATATTGCGCTGTTGTACGATAACGCTCGGCCGCATATCAGTCAAAATAACAAGGATGGGATGACAAAATTGGCTGGACATCAATGCAATATTAATGAGCAAGACAACAAAAACTTTTATCTTTTGGATAAAACTGAAAATATAAGGAGAATTTAGAAACAGATTTGTCGTAGTATATATTGGAATCCAAAATCACGCTGTGTTATGGTGCTCCCTTAAAATGTTATCAAGGGGAAGGGGGATGGGGTAAATACAAAGGCGAGAAATTGCGTAGTGTTGTGTAACTAGTCGTCGAAACTGATTACTAGTCGAATAATTTGTCCTTGATACTTGACTAGCAATCGAATAGTTCAAAACAACGATACAAGTCGAATATATCGATACCATTAGTCATGACTGTTCAAACTCCAATCTGCCAACCAAGGCCGTTCAAAGCGCTAAGCCAATGGGACACTGAATAGGAAATTCACAATTCTGTTGATTGGTCAGTGTTGATTGGTGATAGCACTGCAGGCACTATATAAAGTCTGAGCAGGTGTATTTTCTTCAGAATTCATCATCAGGCACAATCATGATCAGGCACGATCATGTATTGGATTTAAACATGGCCCATATCGGAAAGTTTATACAGGGCCTCCTTTTGATTATGATACAGGAGATAGACTCACGACAATAAACTTGTGAATGGGATACTGAAGAACTCATTGAATATGAACTGGCATACGAAGTATCGTAAATCGAGGCACGTTCTTGACGTCAATTTTGAAGATATTAGCAACGTCTCTTTCCCGGACTACTGGAAGATGTGATAATCTTCTTTCTCCTTGTATTTTTTATTTCGTTTGTATTTTGTTTCTAACAATCGTCAATTTTATTTTCTTTTTTGTATAATATGGATGACCGCTTGGGTTGGTTAGGCTTCTTGACTACCTCAGTGTATTTCATTTGGAATTTATTCTGGTTCGATGAGCTTTGTGAAAGCGCTGCTTTCGTCCCATCCTAACAAATGTACACTTCACTGTTCGATTGTCGATATTTTCTTCAGTTAACCGAAGTCACTTGACACTTCACTGTTATAGTCTACACTAGTCAAAGGGAATTCAATACAATGCATCCTCCACTAAAAGTGTGAGCCGTAATTCACAATTTTTCAATGATAATGAAATTAACGTGAAAATACACATTCCACTGACTCAATTTTAACATTTAGGCAGTTTTTGGCTATGAAAACAGTTGACATATACATATTGTAAAATGACCTCGTACAATTTTGGCAAAGCAAAAAAAATTGAGATTCCTCATTTGTTCAATTTGGCCGAAAAAATTTTCTGTGTTATGGCAACCAGTATGTGAAAGATTATTTTCTAAAGCTGGAAACACACTTTCAACTGAAAGATATAGATTACATCCGAAAAGATTAGAAAAAAAATTATTTTTATCGAATTTTCATGATTTCCAGTGAAAAAAATATTCCTGTGTAATCTTTTAATTTTTGTTTTTTAATATTTCTTACTTTTTGTCCTTTAATTTTTTTTTTAGAGGAAATTTAAATCATGTAAAAAATGTCAATATAAATGTATATTTATTCTAATAATAGTCGAATTTTTCTCGTAGTAATCGAATAGTCAATGGCTATTTAAGTAATAGTCGAATACTTGTCGTGAATACCATAACTTTGGATATCGGACAGCACTAATATTGCGTACTCTGAAAACTAAAAGAAATTTGGAATCCGCTTATAATGAAACGATATTTATTTTACTTAATGGTTGTATGCAACTTATTTCAACTTCCAGCATTTACTATTGCATTATAACGACGCTGTGAACAAATGACGAAATCCAAGTGTTATACCTATAAGACACAAATACATAACGGAAAACTAAAATAAATACTAACAGGAAACCACAATTCCACTTAAAGAATTGATTATGTCGAATGTACATTTCGTTGACAATGTCAGCTTCTTCAGCGAGAGTTTTGAAAATGTCATCTTCTTCAGCGAGAGTTTTGAACCATCAGAAAATTCAAAGGTCCTGTTAAACTACGGAGCCATTGAAGATTCGAAAGTGCAGAGAAAAACGAAACGAGCGGTCCGGAAGAAAGCTTTCACTGCCATACTCGTCCAGGAAGTAACCAGGGGAAGTACACTAAACTAGGCAAGAAGCCAAGATGAAACCTAGTTAAGTCATCCAGAGGATAAAATAGAGTCCTTTCCTGTCAGGACGATGAAGGTGATTGTTGGTTGACGAGGGATACGGAGGAGCTAGGAGATCTAATAGTCCGGAAAGGTGGTCTTTTGGATGTCGTCGAATTTGATGTTCAGGAAGTGACGAGGCCTGTGATGCCTGATGAAACTTCTAAAGATGAGCAGGTGATCCAAAATATCTGCAAACAGAGGATTAGGATGGTTCTTAATCTTCGGGAGCAGCTTCTTCGGCCTGGACGTGCTTGTGGAAATTCTATCATATCAAGTTGTGGAATTGTTCTCAAGGTAACGTTTTGGAATGTTTGGAGATCCTTCCATCTGAACTTACATATTGTAGTGCAGGCAGGTATACCATAAAGAAGAATGATATTTGTCATGAATTTTATAAAGCAAGAATTTGCTATCAATTCCAATTTCGCCCCAAAAGAGCAACCATCCTAAACTTTGCCTTCTTAGCCTTATTGCTCGCATAGGAGACGTGGTCACCCCAATTTAGCTTGGTATCTATCACCACTCCGAGGTATTTGTAATTCTTCATCCATTCAAACTCTTTATCGAAGAGAAGACTCGGGAGTTCCGAAGTTTCTTCGTAATTAACATCGCCATTGCATTTGTCAACGTGGTCAGTAGTCATGATGGACGCGTCGTCATTTAACAGATATAGCTTGCACTTGGTAAAAGCTGGGAAGTCATGGATGAAAAAGTTGAACAGTGCAGGGCCCAGGACAGTGCCAAGGGTTAGAACGGTGCAGCCAACCTTGACATGATATATCCTGTTCGACAAAAATGAACTAAGATTTTCAGTGTGAATCTTTATATTAATAAAAAACTCTTTAACCACAACAACACTAAGAAATAGGATAAATACAACCTGTTGTTGTATTTATCCTATTTCTTAGTGTTGTTGTGGTTAAAGAGTTTTTTTATTAATATTAAGATTCACATTACAATTATCCACATTAGTCTTTATTTTCGTTTAAGATTTTCAGAAGATTGGGAGAGGGGGCGGGGGTGGGTGATATCACATCTTCCAATAATCCGGGAAGGAAACGTTGCCAATGTCTTCGAAGTTGACATCAAGAATATGCTTCGGTTTTCTATACTTTGTATGCCACTTCATTACCTTCGGGTTGTTTAGTATTCCAGCCACCAGGTCAGTGTCATTGCTCTTCATCGTCTGCACTAAATTCATCAGGAGATCTTGCACACACTTACCAAGGTGAGTCATGTTCAGATCCGAGTGTATGGATTGGTTTTTCACAGTCCTTCTGCCAAGCTAGGCGATGGTCCTCAGGGTAACATTCTGGAACGACTGGAGTTCACTCCATCTACTTTTACATATGGTTGCCCACGCAGGCATGCCATAGAGAAGGATGGTCCGAATCATCGTCTTGTACAGTAGCAGCTTATTGTCGATGCTGAGGGCACTGTTTCGACCCAGGAGAACTATGAGGTTGTACTTAGCCTTCTTTGCTTTGTTCAGAACGTAAGTCACGTGACAGTTCCATGAGAGACAGTGGTCCTTGAACCTGGTGAGGATAGTTTTCTCCAAAACTTTGGACATCGACGGGAGTAGACTGATAGGTCGGTAAGTCGCAGGAATTGCAGGATTTTGCCCCTGCTTGGGGACACTTAACACAACAGATTGCTTCCAAGGAGTCGGGAAGTAGGAAAACTTCCAGCAATCGCTTATGATATTTGAGATGTCATTAATAATGTTGTTCGGCAGATTTCTTAGGGCGTTATTACTTACCTTGTCTCTTCCTGGAGCCTTCCTCAATTTGAGATTTCTGATGATGGCAGCTATCTCGCCAGTCTCGATGTTAATCTTCGATGTAAATTGCGGGACTTCATCAAGCTTGATAAGACCATCTTCCACACACTGGGACATGAGTTGACTCTCGGGATTATTTTTATCAGGAGTAACAAACTGCATCTCTAGGGAATCTGCAATTAGTTGTGCTTTATCCTGATTAGAACTGTACAGTGTGAATATGCAAATTTATAAACAAACAGAAAGAGCTAACAGCAAATCAGATCAAAGGGGAAATACAGTAGCCAAATCAGCCAAACAAGCCTTTGACAAGGGTTTAATCCTTTTATAAGAGCTAAGCTCTTTTACATTGGTCTAATAAGTAAAAAGTTATAATTAAGACGTCTAACTTATCTTCTTACTGAACATTTTTTTAAAATTTAAAAATAAGCGAAAAAAATTTAATGCAAAATAGTATCTGCTACAGGTAACCATTCTGTTATTTGTATAGGTCCATCGTCGTTATTGAGTAAGTTTCTTGAGGGTTTATTCTTGGCAATCTCGAGAGATTTCAAGAATGGTAGTAATTTGTGGTCGTTGCAAATGTGTAAGATTTTAAAATTTTTCCTTAGAGTAGTCATGTTCCTCTCTTAATATGTGGTCCGCAAACCAAATAATTTTGAACTTATTCATATGCAGCATATCTAATATTAATGACTAAACGATAGACGAGGATGTCTTGATCCAAACCGTAAATGAATGACAATAAAATACATGCATAGCAAAAACTTTACAGGAATTAATGAAGGGCACAATATAATGTAATGATTGGTCACACTTAAAAATACCGTATTTATTTTCTTTTTTGCTATTTGTTAACTTTGGTATATTAGTCTTTAAGCCGCGAATGCCTCTGGGCGTTGATGGCATTCATTTGAAAACAAAACAATGGTAGGCTATTGGATTTTGAGAGAGCCATTCGGTGTACACGAAAGCATCGATTGTCAATGAAATAATAATTGTCTATGATGTAAGTTTTCAATTACTAATCAATGTCTGTTTGTATCAAACGCTAAAACTGTTTTAAAAATAAGCGTTATATCTCATCTTGCTTCATTTGTTTACTTAGTTTTTAGTTAATTTCTGTTCTTTAAGATGTCAAGATATTTTAGATGATAATTTTACCAGACAAAGAAAAAAGGAGACCTTAGAAGGTTTAAATTCTCTGTAATACTGCTCCCGAGTAACGCCCTCCGAACTCTAGGGACATCCAAAAATAGGAAATGAGTCCGTGAAGTTCCACATGGAATGAAGGAGGGAATGTCCTACAGAAAAATGGATTTAAAAGTTCGAGGCAAATGCATGTTCCTTTTTCTTCCTTTTTTAGCCGATTTTTTCTTATATTGCATTTTAGTAATGAAACAGACGATCCTTTTCCGTTAGAATTACAACATATATGGTTCATCAATTCAGTGGATTTTAAAATTATTTGATGTGTACCTTTTTATAACTGTATCTGACAATGCATTTTTATCTTTATTTATACTTTACAACAAATTTAATTTTTTCTTCTGCCCTCTTAATGAAATAGGTGAATTGTCATTAATATGCAGAAAATAAAAATTCTGTATCACATAGTATTCTCAAAAACTGTGAAGTTCTGTTTTTTCTATGAAAAATACATTAATAAACTATGGAAAGATATATGTGATTCAAGGGAAATTTTAAATTGAAATTTTTGATCTTTCTTTGGTATTCCCCTCACTAAGGACCAACAAACCATAGCTTTTCCAACATACTGCAGTTCCACCTTCCTACAAACCGCTTTTCATTAGTGACATGGCCCTCTGGAAACATTCTGAAGAAAAAAGTCTAGCTGGCAGTCGAGGAAATGTAATTCTGGTGACAATCATACGTTGGAAATATCTTATAATTTCTTTACAATCTCTTTATAGTCCTCAGCAATGTGATTTTCTAGAAAATTGGCACATTCTGACTTAAAGATATTCCATGCATCCTTTTCAATATCACTTAATGACTTGAGAAAATCTGGATCTAGATACAGCATATTTCTCGTATTTAGGGACAAACATTACATCTGAAGGATATACTAATAACTCAGAACACACACTCATTTACTTGCAAGTAGGTGTTTCGCTTAGACCATTCTTGATCCAATCGCATAGAATACAACAGGACTTCGTGTACCAAATAATAATCCTATTACTTTCAGATCTGCACACAATTATCATAGTCTAAGAAATGAGCAAAATTCTCTTAGTTTATTATGAACTGAGAATTCTCTTGGAAATGAGGGATATCTATTCCATTATAAAGGAATACTGCCTTTAAATTGGTTTCGGAGGAATCAATAAAAGAGCTTCCACTCTCCTGGATACTAAATATTCCAGATGTAGGAATTTTTGCCTATTACATATGAATTAATTTATTTACATAGTTAACTTATTTCAATAATAAAGAATAAAATTGAAATTCTGAAGAAACGGTGCGTGATGGAGAAAAACTAAAATATTTGAATTAACCATGCAAAAATTAGTCAATCCACTTATTTTTATGCGGATGCAAAAACTGTGTTTACAGTAGTTATTTATGATTAAAGAGGGTGAAAACTAAAAGAGAACGAGAGATTCAATATATGACTTTTCCAAAATATGTTTGCATTTCATAATTTATTTAAAGAATTTTTTTATGTTTCTAATAAACTGCTTTTCTCCCATCGTGTTTCAAGATGTCATATTCTTTTACTTAATCAAAATTGGAGGCTTTTTTAGAAGTACTTTTTTTTTAGGATTTCGAGAAACGTTTTAGACACATAACAATTTACTACTCATCAATCATTCGGTGTTCAGGAACGAAAACATTTTGTGTCTATTTGGAAGAATTTTTATGATTTTTTGGTACATGACAAATTTTTTCTAAAAAAATCCAAATCATCTTTAAACCACTTGTGTACCAATCAATGTATACTTCCTATCAAAATAATAATAAACGTGTATTCTAAACTATTTTTCAAGAATTTTGTTTGGTATGTGATTGCGTAACCTTCTTCGAATTCAATGTGTGGGGTTCTGAATCTTGCAAGACATCAGCCCGAGGTGATCTTCCTTCATCTATAGTTGGCAATGATTGTCAATTCTAATTTTAATAAAAAAATTATTTGCAATGATCTGCTTAAAAAGTTATCAAAATAAAATCAGTCATATTTAGAAAATATTTTATTAACAAGTTTCATACTATGGCCAGTGCTTTAACAGGAGTTATAAATAAAATATTAAATTTATAAATAGTTTTCAGCTCTCCAAATATCTAAAATTTAGTCTAACGCTAGACAAATATAGCGCATCTACATAAGATTACTCAGATTAAATAACGATATACATATCGTTTTCTTTTATTGAAACAACGAAAATCAAATCAATAGATATTTGAAAAATTAATCAACCATAGCATTTAAATACAATAAGCCAACTCTAAACTATGTACTACGCTATGGAGGACTGGCGAAGCATTTTTATAGGATTTGTTTGTAACGAATCCTTCAAAATGAGAATGTTTAACAACAGGTGTTTGCATACACGACACCTTCAACACAATGTCAGAGGGGGGAACTCCACAACATGAGTAATTTCAGATGCTATTTCTGATAAGCTATTTTGATTGACACGGTAATAACAGCTCACAACACAATCAACAATAAATGATATACTTTAAAAAAATTCTTCCGAAATGCTTTCAATTGAATGCATTGCTGTTTTTCTCGCAATCTAGATGACGAAAGAGTAATGAACTTTGGAACCAGAATAATCACTTAAAAGTAAATTTTACATTCGCTCTTCTACACATTTGAATAAAACCCTATGCTCTTGTAATAATTTAAATAAATCGCACATAAATTTAAAAACGACGAATAGAAAAAGAACCATATAATTGCTGCGGAGATTTCCAACCATTACCTTTCATTAGTTTATATCGCACAGATGAATGTTTGCAAATCATTAATAAGTTTTAGTTGTGAATTTAGTTGTTATTTTTTGACTTCTACCATTACAAGAGGTGCTTTCTGTAAGGCCGCTTAACTTTTAGTTAGCTAAAAACGGTATCATATATCCTATAACTTTTAAGTCACGAGTCACATGAAATTAGATACGCTTTAGTGCACGTTTTGTTTTCAATATTCTCTGCAACAATATTAAATTGCCTTTCTGATAAATCCCTACCTTTTCAGACTTGGAATATATTAAAATTATCCTGCATCTCCTTCTTATTCGATAAAGCGGGATATTAGCCTTCTTATTTACAGGGCGTATCAAAAGTCAAGAAAAACTAAAACTCAATAATTCGCATAAAAATGCAGATAAAAATATTCCGTTTGCACAGAACGATTGAAATGAAGTCGGATTTTTTTTCCAGGATTTTGGTAGAATAGTTCGGTTTTTGACCAATAGATGGCGTTATCAGGTTACATATATTAAAGCACTGTATACAGTGCTTTAACAGATATCAGTTTATGCACATTTTCAGATGGTATAAAAAGAGCAGATATTTATTTCGGAAGCATAGAGTAATAGCTGCTCCGTCTGACCGTAATGAAATTGTAGTCATAGAAATGCTGTCATTAACTGACAAGGCCTTCTTACTGTTAGTTACACTTTATTATCAGAATAAGGAAATTGCCAGTGCGGCATTGCGGGCATATCGACGCATGCATGGAATGCGAGATGGTAAAGGACCTATGACGTATGCTGCAGTGACAAAATTGATACGACAATATGAAGTCCGGGTTCTTTGCCTGCGCGTCCAAGAAGTGGCCGGCCCAGAAAGTCGAACATTTAGTCCAAGCAATATTGGAGATTTCGAGGGGATGCAGTGCGCGAGAAGTGTCCCGACGGATTGGCATTTCGTACAGCTTTGTGTGGCGATCATTGAGAATTATGCTTAAGCGATTTCCGTACAAGTTGCAACATAATGATGAACTGACACTTGACGACTTCATCACTTGGGAAGATTTCGCTAATTGGTTATTCAATAAAATGGAGCAGCAGCATGACCTGTTTTTCACGGTGCTTTGGACCGATGAAGCACATTTCACACTTTCTTGCAGTGTTAACACAGACAATTGCCATGTGTGGAGTACGGAAAACCCACATGAGTTTGTTGAACAACCCCTACATCAGCCAAAAGTTATAGTCAGGTGCAGCTTTACCGCTAATTTCACAATCGGCCTAGTTTTATTCGAGAAAGTCACAGGAACTGTACTGAAAACAGTTACCATCACCTGTGTGCGCTATGCAACATTGTTACGGCTCAGCATCGTCCAGAATTGCAAGCGCGACAAGGACTGCATGCAGTCACCTTTATGCAAGATGGAGCACCACCGCTTATTGCTGCGCCTGTGCAACGACTGGTCCGCTCAACATTTGGGGAGAACCGTGTCCTCAGTCGATACTTTCCGCATGCATGGCCACCCAGATCGCCTGATCTGACGCCTTGTGGTTTTACTATGGGGATACCTGTAGTCAAAAGTGTACCAACCCACATCATTGGCAACACTGAAAGATTCCATCCGGCAACACGTGTCTGCCATACCGAGAGAAATGTTGCTTAATGCAGTGAATAGTGTGGTGTCTCTGACGGCTGTGTTGCTAATGACGGACGGCACATTGAATATTTGTAAGCCGATAGTTAATCCGTCATCCTACCGTCTGAAAATGTGCATAAACCTCACAACGCCATTTGTTGGTCAAAAAACGAACAATTCTAGCATCGTTTTTATCTGCATTCGTGTGCGAAGTATTGAATTTTAAAGTTTCACAATCAATTTTTTTATACAGATCTAGCATATATGGTATCCTCGAATTAAAAACCCGTGTAATTCACGTTTATGAATTTCAGACACGCATAATTTGTAGCAATATTTAAAATGTTTTATTTCGGTACATGACATAACTGAGGTGAGCTCATTAACCATATACCAAACAAACGGATCGGCCGCGATGATAGTAGAGATTGATTATAGTGAGCGTTCTTCGTTGACTTCCATGTTCCCAGACTTAATGCCCTGATGCTTTACTGTGGTAGTTTTCTTAAGGTGCAGTCTATACGCTCACTTACCAAAGACTTTGTTCGATCTGCGAGCGCGCATCACAGAAGCATTGCATCAATCGATCATGATACATTACAACGTGCCTGACAGAAATTGTATTGATAGTATCAGGGAGGTTGACATTGAACATGGAAAACAAAGCTTTTTGAATTTCTCTCTGCATTGGTCCGAATTTTATGCCTCTGAATTTCATTAAACGTGAGTTAATTGTGGTTGTTTTTTGCAAAAGACTTTCCCTGCACCTTTCGCACTTTCGTCCGAATTGAAACGTTTCCCTTGCAATGTCTTCTTGAGCGTCCCAAAGATGTGGTTTCACATAGTGACACTCTGGGTTGTAGGCAGCATGTTCCAAGACTTACCACCGGAATTTCTGTAACATCGTGGTGATTTCACGGGAGACGTGGCGGCGCGCAATGTCGTGCAGAAGGATCACCTGTTGTGACAGAAGACCTGGGCGTTTGTTCTTGATTGACTATCGAAGTTTCGTGAGAGAACTCCAGTACTGTGCAGAAATGATGGTGCATTTCTTTGGCAGAAAATCAATCAGCAGTGGTCTACGGTGGTCGAAGAAAAAAGTTAACATCACCTTCCCTGGACGCATCGATTTTTACACCTTCTTCTAACATTCATTGTATACAAACGAACAAGTGATGCCACAATTTATGCACTCCAGTACACGCCTGGAAACAACTAGCACACTTCTTCGCTAGTGAGCTGTTGTCGCTGCTGTAGTTATGATGCTATGGGACGCGTCCACTTTTCATCTGGGTAACCCTCATACTTTGTGAAGTTGACTCACAAGTCAGTTTCAATATCTTGCAAGTACATTTATAGATGGAGTACAAGGTGAAGCGTTTCGTAAACATATTCTGTCACATTTTTATAGTAAATTATCAATAACTTTGGCCTACTATTTAATTTATTAATAATTTATTATAAAATAAATGGTTAAAGATAAATGTCAATATTGTCCATATTTTCAAACTGTCCATAACATATAATCAGGAATTTATGAAATCGTCCCTTCATGTAACCCTGATGACAAATACGCCCAGTTTTCATATGAATATTATTAGGAATATAAAAATTTTGCTCTTTTAGTTGTATGTCTCTCAAGTCAAATTTTTCAAATGCGAAGGGCTTATAAAAAAGTAAATGTGTCTATTTTCTGGAGCATAACCTTTGGAGTTTTCAAAATAATCCTAGAGTTTAAACATGTCGGTATCTTGACAGCGATAAATCGTAAAAGAATCGTTCTACTTTTCAGGAACATAAGTGGTATAAATTACAGTCCGAATCAAATTAAAGTTGGCATTACTCTTTATCAACTAGATCCATATTTTAAATGCAATCCCATACATTTAATGAAAAAGTTTGTTTTTATGCATTAAATCCAGGTTTTGTTTAAACTATGGTTTATTATGCAGTTACAAAAAACACAAACATGAGAGAAAACAATATTAAATGAAAATATGCTGTTTCAAATGAAAGTTGACAAACTTGTCAAGGTTGAAAAATATGGTTGTACACTGTTGTTTAATATTTAATTTAACCACCTTTGGCTTTAATTACTTCCAGAAGACGGTTTGTAAATGGCATCCTGTCCAATCTTGGGCCAAACATTAAAAATTGCTTCTCGAAATGATACTTTGCTTCTGCTTTTAGGTATTAGACGGTCTAATTCGTCCCACATGTGCTCAATAAGGTTGAGATCGGGTGATTGAGGAGGCCATTCTAGTAGTTCTAGCTCGTTTTCGTCAAAATATTTAGTCATAAGCTTTGCAGTATGTTTAGGATCATTGTCCTGTTGAAAAATGAAGTTGTTTTGATCCCCGTTTTTTCAACTGATGGCATTAAGTTTTTTTCTAGGATGTTCTTGTAATCTACGGCTTTCATCCTTCCATTAATTTCAGTGATGTTTCCCATTCCGAATCCAGAAAAACAGACCCATGACGTATGGGGAATGTTTCACAGTACCACTGTCTTGTTTGCATCAAAAGATTGCCCTGGCTTTCTCCACACTTTTTTTGCTTCTTTCAGTAGCCTAGTCAACTCTCTTTTAGATTCATCTGACCACACATATCGTCACTAGAAGTCCACAGGCATGTTCACATACTGCTTTGCAAAGTTGTATCGTTTTATCTTGTTTCTCAAAGAGATGAGTGGTTTATTTCCTAGGTTGTCGGCCATGAAATGCTTTGCCGTTCAATCTCCTTCGAATTGACGATCGACTAACTTTTTGTCTCAGCTTCTGTTGAAGCTGTTCCGCCGTGATAAAAGGATCTTCCACAGCTTCTCTGACAATTTGACGATCTTGTCGGGGAGTTGTTGCCCTCTTTGACCGGTGTCCTCTTGGAAGATTCTTAACGATATTGGTTTCAACCCACTTTTGTATGATCTTCCGGACGCCTTCTGCTGACAATCTAAACTAATTTCCTATGGATCGAAACGTTTCGCCGCTTGTTCTGGCCGCTATATTTGCAAACCTTCCTTCTTCAGTAAACTCTTTACTTTTAGGCATTTCGCCTATTCAATTTTTAAAGACACACTGTTGTAAATTAACTTTTAGCGAAACTTTACTAGACATATTGTAACGTTTGTTAAGAGATTTACGAACTAATCAGCAGATAATGTATTTTCGAAGACGTGTCGACTTTCAATTGAATCACTGACCTGCTGATGTTTACTACTTTTCTCCAATAATAGCAGTAATACCGTACAGCATTTCTAAGTGTTTTTATTCAAATTAAAGGTTTTAATGCTGTTTAGATTTCTCATTTTTTAGGGGTGATGGAATGTTGAGGTTCAAATTATTTCAAAGATTTGTCCATGAAAGGCAGCAGGGGAGCTGTGTCAAATTTCTCCCCAGTATTTAAAAAGATTTTCTTCTACCAAAAGACCTCTTTATAGCAATACCTATCCTAATTTAATTTCGAGTTAGACCTATGCATAATGTAAACAAAATTTTAAAAATTAAAACTTTCCGAATTAAGTGAGAATGAAATAAATAAATATTTTTCCGCAATTGTAAAGAAGTGGTTTGTTTTTTTTTCAAATTTTAAAAACAAATTTTGCCAATGATTTTGAGAATTCCACAATTTTTAAGTGCTTGAATGAAGAGATCATTATTTAATATTTGGTGGATTTAATAAATCTCATAAGTAACGAATGTAATTTAATTATTATTTGAATTTATCAGAGCTGTCAGCGCGAGCTAAACAGAGATGAACTTTTATTACTTCGCTTATCATATTTGTTTTATATACCCGATTCGATTACTTACGATATTCACGCTCCACAGGTCACCTTAAAATATCCTTTCTAAAATTTAATAAATCTTATTTTTAAAATCAAATCGAGATCGTCATTTTCCACTTTCTAACTCAAGATATTTGGTCTTTTGGAAAAAGAATGCGGAAGCCTTTGTTATGTAATACTTGAGAGGAAGGGAGAAGTAAGACGAAGATTTCAAACAGTCACATTACGTAATTCGTGAGTGACCTCTAATTAACCGTGGTCAATAGTTTTCATTAAGCTGGTTGAGTGGCGACGATTAGAAGGGTCACGAACTAATGTATAGAAAGTGAGCGTTAAAGATAAGATAAAAGATATGTAAAATAACAAACGAAAGTAAAACATTTTATATTGAAGAGCTTAAAATAATATATTCAAAGGAAAAAACGAATCGTTTTCTTGTATTTGATCATTTTCTTTTCTGCACTTTTTTAAATAATAAAATAAACGTAAGACATCAATTAATTAATATTGTAAGGTTCTTGTCATATTCCCTCATTTGTCTGTCTTCTTAAAGAGCTTTCATTAATTTGACATTTAAAGAGCAGAATTTTTTTCATAAAGAGCATAATTTCTTTCGGCAAACACAATTTTCATTTTAAATGCCGTTTTCCTCTTTCAGTTTTATTTTTAATTCCTTTAATTAGAGAATACTGACATCAGCTTCTATTATAAAATTCATTTTACACATTCTATATTCTATTAAAATTTTGTTTCCCCTTTATAACATTAGGGACATTTTGAAAAGGGAACAAAAATTAAACTAATGCACCAGCTATTAAAATTGAATAATTAAGCCTCCTTCATCTAGTCCTGTTATAACTAATAACAACGTGCAAATTCATTAAACTAATAATACCGGTATGTGATAAAAGTCAAGGGCCCTGTTCCATCGCCCAAATGAAACGTGCCAGGATCTTATTGCCTATCTGCCTTCCCTCTTTTAACAAATGATGCTATTTAGCGGATCTGTATTCAGTGGCAAATGGTATTAGGCTGAAGTTGTCTCTAAAAGAGAATCAATACCGGCAACCATTTAAAGCAATATAAGTAAAACGCAAAAAATTAGATTAACGTAAAAAAAAAAAAATAATAATAATAATAATAATAATAATAATAATAATAATAAAATAAAAAAATAAGCTTTTCATTTTCCAATGAATACTTTTGAAATTCCTACAAAGAAATGTCTAATCTAATTATATGGCTTGTTATCATATTCTTGTTATCATATGGCTTGTTAATCATCTATATCATTGTGATTTCATATTCAGCCTTTTAATTAATGATTTAAAATTTAAAATTTAAAGGATTTAAAAAATGATTCACGACTCTGAATTGCTGAATACTGGACTAAAAAGATGATCCAAATTGATAAATTTATTGTAGGATGAATATACATGTATATAGTAGAATTTTGAGACCTTCGTGATTCACGCTCTTAGCCAATAATCCCGCCCCCCTTATATAGGGCAAATGAAAATTTATTTTAATTTTAGCTTTAAATGTGTGCCCAAAATTGCTGTTTTGAGTTTTCATTTAGAGTATAAAGTTCAATGAGTTAACTTTAATTTTTTATTTCATTATTTTGCAATTTTCTTAATTATATATTACAGAGTCAGGTCAAGTATCCTTTTCATCACCATAGTTATTCGAGTTTCCTAATTTTTTTTGCTTTCCGAGTGGAGAGGTGACGCGATAAAACAGGCGTATCTGCAATGTTTTATCTTTAACATGGACTGTCATATCATATTTAATTTGCCTTGATGTGTTCCACCGAGCCTACTGACATGAAAATATTAACAGATGTGTAACGCCATTAATTTATCGTAGACAAAGAATTAAATGGACGGTCTGGAACAATTACGGCCTATTTTAGTTCGTGGAAGTTAAAACAACGAATGGCTGCACAGAGACAAATAGAGAAAATTTAGGCCAGTCAGAAAAAATTCCTTTTATATAAATTGAAATTAAACCCTGGAGGACCATCAACAGAACCACCGCGAATGGTTTGCGATAAATGATTAAAAAGCTAACCGCACATTCGTTTAAAGGGTGCTTCTCTAAAAAAAAGTTATATGAAATAACTTTGGAAACCAAGAAACAAGGCGAGCTGAAGTGGAAAGCTAGGTAATTTCTGTGTTTCTCCCTCTTTCCTTAGCCTAAAGCTATCCATGATCTATGTGTGCATACTCGTGCAAGAATTGCGCAAGTTCAACAACGGAACGCCTCCTTCAACAATGCAAAGAGCTCTTGGGGGAAAGGCTTGCTCTATTAAACTCCTACTTTAAAATATTTACCATCAATATATCTTTGAAAGAGTTCAGTTAGCACGACATAATCATTTTCAATTAAATAACTGAAAAATAAAGTAATTCAAAAAATGAGTCCTGTATTGCCGTTTAGTTAGAACATTTAATTTACTTTGCACATTTTAAAACATTTACTCAATATATCAATGTGCTATATCGAAAAGTTAAAGACAAAGAGTTGTTCCCTCCGCTCCCAGTTTAAAAAAGGAAAATGATTCCCTTTCCCCTCGCTCGATTCATCCTTCCCACTCAATTTTTAGTGAGTCATTTCGCGCTCTTTTCTTGTCTACAGATGAAGTCTTCATCTCTGATGCAATTAGATATTTGTGGTGGAAGATTGCACACCAAATTAAATGTTTTTTATAGGGAATATGGAACTATTCTTGACGATTCCAGGGAAGGGGAGACGATAGTGACGATCCCTTCCAGTCGATAAATAATTATTCTGATAATGGATATTTACATAAACAGCGTCTAAAAATTGCTACTTCCTTATATCTTACAATAAACAGACAAAGTTCTGATTCTGATTATCATCGAGATATACAGCGTCAATAATACATTTGCGAGTTGGATACAATTAAATAGTTGGTCGTTCCCATCTTTAGAAATGGGATAAACACGCACAAAATACATAAATGGACGAGAAATAATTTTTATAATACGCCACTTTGATAAAGGATGCCTCTATCCGCAACGTCAGTTTTTTTCAGGATCTTACCACCCTGTGTTCAGTTTTCATTTTTTATAATTACGAAAGCACATACCTATTGTTAAATTAAAAAAATGACGCACTATAAAATGGAAAAGTTCAAAAAGAAAAAGAAAGGCTTTAATCTATAAAGAAAGCCAAAAATTGAAGTACTGGATACTGATTAGAAGGTCCCCCCGTTTCCCCTCTAACGTACCAACCAATCAGGCAAATATAGTTGGAAGAAAAAAAAATTCACTGTTATTATTAATAAGTTACAAACGTTCTCTTGCATTATTGTAAAACTGAAATGAGCTACAATTTGAAAAAGTGAATTATTTTTCTTTACATCGTTTGACGTGATGGACATCCAGATTAATGGAGCAGGGGCGTTCTCAGGCGTACGCGACATACGCAACCGCGTAGAGTCCCACCCGTGAATGGGGCCCCCGGCCCAGACTTACAATCTTTTACCCGATTTGAACGAAACGCTACCACCGATTTTGAACAAAATCAACATTTTACCATTCTGCATTCAAACATGCCTTTTCTTATCTGGTACAGAGGGTAGATTATCGCAAGCGATAATCTGCGGCACCTACTCCTACGAGGGAGTTTTGCGCCATCCCATTAAATAACGACTGCTACGAGATGACAGTAGCAGTCGGGACCGACGGCTTAACGTGCCCTCCGAAGCACGGGGGGTTTCATGATGGAAGAGCTGCTGGGGATAAACGAACCAGAGGCTGTCATCAACTGCTGGAAAACCAGCTATGGTCAATCGGCAAATGGGTCAGACCAAAGTCCCCCAACAGCCGCGCCCCAAATAGCTGTCCCGCTAGCGGTGGCCCTCAAGCCCAGGCCGTCACCCAGCCAGCAGCTGGCCGCGCCTGAAGTTGCTGAACTCCATCGATTGGCAAGCCAACCGACGAGACAACCAGGCCACGGCCACCCCCTTCAAACATGCCTACCGTAAGCTTTTTCCGGATGTTTTATTAGAATAGCTTCCTGAGCTCCAGGGCCTGCACATTTCCGAACCGCTTAGGGCTCCCGAACTGCTAAGAACGGTGCTGAATGGAGTAATACTGTAGCAGTGAATTTGTAAGAGAAATTCGGCACTTTTATGAAAGCATCCTCCAGACTTAAACATATTGCTGGAAGAGTTGGCAGTAGAAAATATTACAACGAAAGATCGGAAACTTTTCAATTGCTCTGAATTTTAGAAACACTTGAAAAATAATGAGAGTGACTTCAGAAGGTACAAATGACTGGAACAACCGCCCATCAATATGAGATATGCCACATTTTGAGAATGTGGGCTGCGTGCAACTGTATGTATGTATGTATGTGTTTTGTCTGAATAAAGAAACATTTTGGGTGTTATTTTCGAGCACGCCGCCAATAATTAAAAATGAAAAAGAGAAAAAAGCCGATATATCTTTTAGAGAAATGAAAATCTAGTGAAAGTCAGTGAAACAAAGAGAAAATGAAAATTTTGACTTTTCGAAATTATTTCAGAGTTGGTAATAGAGAAATGTCAGTAAGCATAAAAGCAATTAAATCGACCGCTGCATCTTGCCAACATAACAAAAAAGAGTAATAAGAAGATATTACATGTACTCAATGGAGTATTCGCAGAAAATTATCGCTTGCCTTCCAAGAAAGTTACCTTAAAGATAGGAAGGTCGTTTGCAGAAATATTAAAAATTCCTTTAAATAAGGTGTACATTCTTCAAAACACAGAAATGTACTATAAAGCAGGCGTGTCGAACTCATTCGGGCGTTGCCATTGCTAAGCCTAACAATTTTTTTTTCTACAGCAACTTTGATAGATCGTCTGGGGTTTACGCGGTAAAATACAAAATATTTATTACATTTTTCCATAGAGGCGGGAGGGACCGCAAAATAACACGCTAAAAGTCACATGCCGCCTGCGGGCCGCCAGTTTGATGCAGCTGCTATAACGCATTATACGAATAGCAGGAGCCTCAATTTAAAAATGTTCAATGTTTACATGTCTTCTGAGTCGAAATGTGGGAGAAAAAAGAGAAATAATTAAAAAATACCTAAGCGTACGGAGATTAAACGAACTTTCACATAAATTGTTATTAAGCGTTAAGAAAAATTAAAATTTGATGACCTAGAGGATCTTTGTTTTGCTTAAAAAATTTAATATCTTGCAAAGCAATAAATTAAGATACTCAGTTTTGAAAAAATTAAATATCTATATTGTTATTTAAATACGAAATATTTTGAGCTCACTTTCGATCTTTTCCACAAAGATTAGGTTATTACTTTAGGTTAAGAAAAGCGGCCGTCTGTTACTGTTCCTTGAAGTCAAGCATTCACAACCAAAAAGGTATTTAACTTTTATTTACTCATTTTCGACATTTTCGAATTGCATTAAAAAATTACGTAGTAAAATAGAGGATATGCACTACACAGAATAAAGTAAATACTTCATAGAAAGCAGTTACTAGCTGGTTTCACTTTTTATTCTCGGCGTTATGAAGTAAGAGAGAAGATTCTATCGCATTATACAATGTGCGTATAAAGCTTTTTCAAAGTGTTTTACTTTTGTTCCATGTACTGTAAAGCCAGTATTTACTAAGTTCCGTATCTAGCAGTAAAATGAAGTCCCATATTAAATGAAATTAAACATTAGTATTAAAAAAAAAGTTTTTCAAATGTGAAAATTAGAATGTTTTAGCAAAGAGAACACCATTAAAGCAACGAGTTTGATGCCTCAAATCAGAGCACAACTTCATTTGCATCTTTTATTTTCACGTGCAAATATAAAATCTTGCAAACATTCTAAGAAGGAGCTTTAGCTGCGGTTAAGAAGTAAGTTTAAATTGCAGAATTTAAAATTTAGCTATAGTTCCTAATAAATAACAGAAATTCATTTTTTTCCTTCCAAATTTATTGCTCAACGTGCAGTACAATTATCATGTAACATGAGTAATTGAGTAATCGGCTTCGACAAAGCGATCGTCACGTAGACGTGCCCATGTCAATAATGCTTAAAAGATAAACAGAAAGTAAGATATTTCATTCTTGACTCGTTGCCAGTATCTTGGTATTCTTAACGGTCACTGTTAGAGCACCTGCAATTGATGACCCCTGTGCAAGGTGTCCAAGAAAAAGCCTGAAAAGTTGATACAGCCGAGGTGACCCTAATGATCATTTTAAATTTTCAATTTCCTAAGCTTAAATTTATCTGTTCTTGTAACAACGTAATCTGAATGATGTCGTCATTGAAATGGTGGCAGAATTCCTGAAATAAACAAATTGAAAAGAAATAGAATCCAATAATATGCAAATAGGCAAATTCAAATTAATGCGGACAGTTCCATTTTACAAAAAACTTCAGCTTATTAGCTCTGAGAATTGCCGTGAGAGAGCCACCTTAAAGAATTTGCCAATTCAGTTTAGCAAATTTGTGCTGAATACGTAATTAAAATGCCTACAGGAAAGATATTAAACGACTTTGAAAAGGACCAAATCGCTGCCTTAGCTGCTGAAGGAAAAGCAGTTCGACAAATAGCTGGATTCTTGAAGAGGGAAAATCAGCAATTGCTCAATATTTGGCCAGGAAAGATGTCGAATGCCCTAAAAAAACAAAACAAAAAAAAAACAGGACCCAAACCAGAGCTCGACGAGCGAGACCATCGTAGCATTCAGAGAGTAGCCTCTCAGAAGCACACCACCGTACGGGCCTTACAGAGTGAACTGGGACTTACAACTATGTTGCGTTCTCTTGCATCATCAGGGCATCTGAGATACAAGCGTCTTGCAAGAATCCCGCCACTTAGTGAAAAGCATAAACGTGACAGAATGTCTTGGGCCAGAGAACACATGACATAGAGTGACAAATGGATCGAAGTGTTCTTTTTAGATGAAAAAGAAGTTTAATCTTGATGGCCCCGAAGGACGGGCGTATTATTGGCACGAACCTGCGCAAAGAAGATCAAGTGTTCTCTGGCCAGGTGGGGGGGAGGTTCAATAATCGTTTGGGGAGCTTTTGGATTTAATATTACGTCTACACTGGCCTTTGTAGACTGTAGAATGGATTCCAAGAAGAATCAAGAACTGTTACACGATGATATCTTGGAGGCGGGTCCCAGATTGTGCGACCCGAACTGGATATACCAACAGGATAATGTACCGGTCCATAGCTCAAAGAGTACCAAAGAATGGTTTAATAGCAATTCTGTCACTGTTTTGAATGGCCGGCTCGCAGTCCAGACTTAAACCCACTGAAAATTTATGGGGTGTACTATCAAGAGAACTTTATCATGATGGACGCCAATTCCAGTCACTGTCTGACTTGCGAACCGCTATTCAGGATCGTGGTACAATCTGGATCCTGATTGTCTTCAGAACTTGATTGTTTTCAATGCCAGGAAGAGTGTATAATGTTATTCACCTCAATGGAAACTTCATTGGGCATTAATTGCACCATGCGATTGGACTGAACTGCCCTGTCCGTACTAATGTGAAATACCTTTTTTTTTTGATTTTGTAATGTTGCTATTTTTTTCATCTCTACTTTTGTTCAATTTGTTTATTTAAGGAATTCTGTTAGCATTTGAATAAAAATAACATTCAGATTATGTTGTTACAAGAACAGATAAATTAAAGCTTGGAAAATTCAAAATTTACAGTGTCCGCATTAACTTGAAACAAACCTTAGAATTTGGTCGAAGTTTATCCGTTTTCAAGATGCCGTGCACACGGTGGACGCCCGGACGGATAAACGTGCAGACTAGAGCCTACGATTTTTGACGGGTAATAAAAGCACACGGATCACGGGAACGTAATACAGTGATCCCGTGTACCGTGTACCTGTGACTTAAGGATCCGTGTTCTTAATACACGTGTAAATATGAATGACGGTATCCGTGTATCCGGGTAGACGGGTACCGTCATCCGTGTATTTTTTTATACACGTGTCCGTTCAAGACATTCAAGCTAAAATCACATTGCAAACGTAAGTTTATTTTCTGAAAAACAGGAGTCTAATAAAACTATAAACTTTTATATAAAAAGTATTTATTTTTTAAACAGTTATCCTGTAAATTATTTTCTGTTTTAAGTTAATTTTGTACATTAAAACATTGCTTTTTTGAGCAAATTTGATATGATGATTTTTCCATTTTTTTATTGAACTGTGATAAAATTTTGTGAATAAAATTTTGAGAATTAGCATTAAATTTCTTCAGTTCTTAATGAAACTGTGTGATTTATGATCAGCAGTTGGTTAGTACAAAACACTCCACTGAGCTTAAGTGGTTTATTCTTCTTATGCAAATATAAATTTACAAAATTCTACATGAGATCATGGTAGAATTTTAAGTATATATATCAATGAAGTGAACCAAATTATTTTATAACTTATGATTTTAGAAAATAAGACATATTACTGTGATCATTCGAGTGTTATAATTAGCAATTGTACATAGTGTAAGTGTATTGTTTTTTTTTTCTTGAATATTATTTCTTTCTGATATCTGATTCAACAATTTAAACGCTTGAGTATCCGTGGAACTGAAATACACGGGTACCCGTGTACACGTTTAGCGATACGGTACACTGATACACGGGTACACGTGTACCCGTGATGCTGTAAATACACGGGTCAATACACGGACATATTAAACACACGTGTGCCCGTGTATTTTGGTACACGTGAAATGGGGAGCTCTAGTACAGACCAAGCGTGCATTCTTAAAATAAGCTTTTAGCCAAAGCTCCTAATAAAGAGAATGATTTCAAAGCTATTCATTTTTGACTACATAATAAAGTTTGTCTCTTCTTACCTGCGTTACTATTATAATGAACTCGACAATTATTACAAATGCTTCATCTTTAGCTAACCAATGGTTTTTCATTCTAAGACTATGCTATTAATAAACCTATAATGACCACTTTCTTTGCTTATTAAATTAAAGACAAAGCAAGCCAAGTGTATTAGTTCAATAGTTTCTGCTGCATTTCGTTTCTTGTAAATACTAACAAAATTTAACAGTGCCATTGTCTAAGTTATAAGAAAAAACTATGAAAACTTCATGCCAATATATAATTTTCTTTATTAATTTTATTTTCTAGTTAAAAAACACTGTCCCCAGAATTACTGAAAGTGTATAGTTAAAATAACGAAAAGTAATAATAGTGAAGTGCAAACTGTAATCTAGTTTTATGACCTGTGGTTAATTTCCATTTGTGCTCTTTCTCGATTAGGTTTTCGTGTAAAAGGCTAAATTTCTCAAAACTTGAAGACAACACGTAGTATAATATTCTTTTGACAATTTTGCTTAAGTTTTTTCTGTATAATTTTATTGCGACATGAATTTTTCAGTTGTTTTCAAGTCACTTAAGTGTTTTCACAATAAAAATTTGTTGCTTTACAGGCACTTACAAATTATTACTTTATAAAAAAAAGAGGGGGAAAGGGAATAAGACAAGAGGGGAAAAGCCACCATAAATCTGTTTAAATTCCTGAAGGATCAACGTCATTTTTTCTTAAGAGTAAAAACATAAATGAAATATCATCCTGTATGAAAAAGTAAAGTTTTTAAACTCGGTTCATTTCACATAACGCAGATCAGTTTGTTTCTGGAAGCAATGACGAGACAAAAAAAATGTATTGAAATTATTTGCAAAATTTCTTAAAATAACGGGTTTAGAAATATAAATTGGATATACAGGGTGTTCGAAAAATTTAGGATAATAATTACATTGTGTGATTTCATGCATCGGTCTAAGCAAAATGTTCCTTATCGAAAAGGTCTAAAACTCAAAATTTAGGGTCTAAAAAATGGCGTCGTTACGTTATTTATGAACTTTCTGCACCAGCACTGCACATAATGAACTGCGCTAAGCTTATGCCAGCACCTTCTAGAGAGAAGGCCTGCGAACGGAAACGTTAAATATTATTATATTATCATAAGAAGTTATTGTTAATCGTATTTCTTCTTATAGCCGTGTTTCAGAAATCGAGGCGATCTCAATGGGCGAGGCAAAAAAAATTTATGGGCGATTCTTAGCAAAAAATTTCATATGAACATGGGTCCGAATTTGTAACGCCTAGGATAATGAATTTTGGAGGAATAATAGGGTAAATAAAACTGTATACACCGTTAAAATTTGATCGTATTCCAACAAGTAATTTCATCATCAACAAGTAGTAATTTTTAGATCCTAAATTTTGAGTTTTAGACATTTTCGATAAGGGATTTTTTGCTTAGAGTGATGTATGGAATCACACCATATAATTATTATCCTACATCTTCCGAACATCCTGTATATACACATACTAATGTATCCAATTTGATATTCATTGGTAAGTTTTATTTCCAAACGATAACAGTGAATTTTAATCTCACAGTTTATTCTACTTTGTTTTACACTGAAAGGGATAAAATTATTTAATGAATTGTTAATAACATTAAGGGGAAATCATTTAAATCCATATAAATTGCATTTAAATTAAGATTATGTCATAAAATTAAAATAACGAGACGAATATAAATATTATGAAACTGTAATTGTTCCGAATAAATAATTTTACCTTTCATGATAACATTGTTTAGAAATTTTTACAATTAGTTTTTTTACGCATGTTCAGATAAAAGAAAATGCAAGTTTTATAAAGTCAATCAATAATATAAATTCTACAAAAATTTAACAACAAAATTTTAAGGAAAAGTGCTAACATGTTCGTGATTATCATAATTAAACTTAATGATACACTATATCATATATACTGTGGTAGATTCTCGCTCTATGCGCATCTTATTAATCCACACTGTCTGAAACCTCTTGGCTTCCACGATATGATGTACAGTTGATGCTTTAGCTTATATAATATCGTATGCCAAAATACAAACCTTATAAATTAATAGTAAAATAGAGAAAAAAAAACATCATAAATTATTAAATAGAGAGAAATTAATTTTTTTAAAAATTAAATATACACGTGCTTAGTGGTTATGGCATTGGCGCGTATACCCGAAGGTCCCTGGTTCGAATCCAGACCGTATAATTTTCTTTACTATTTTTATTATTATTATTATTATTATTATTATTATTATTATTATTATTACCACCCTTATATTAACTCATTCTTGGATCTTGTGAGATGGTACGGAACCTTTCAGTC
>JAHWFO010065174.1:179408-226799 GCA_023313115.1 Rhysida immarginata
AGTTAACGATATCTCTTTCGTTTATTTGCTGGCCATGAGAATGGCCTTTGAATGTATAGTCTTGAAAAAGACTTTTTGAATTACACTACTGTTTATAAAAATCGCAACACTCTGATGGAATAGCCCAATCTGCATTAAATTTGGAGCATTTGCATATCATGGGTCAGAAAAGAAACCATTAGATTTTCAGGTCAATACAATGCGTTTTATTGTCACATTAGTATCGGGTGAAACCACCGTGGGATGCAATTACAGCCTCTAAACGTCGTGGCATTGAGTCAAACAAGCTCTGAATAAGGGCCTGGGGAATGTCCTGCCATGCTCTGTCTACACGGGTATACAGTTCATCCACAGTTGCTGCTGCAGGAGTCTGACGAGCCAATCGATGAGCAACCCTGTCCCACACAGGTTCGATTGGTGACATGTCTGGTGAACGAGCAGGCCAGGGGAACAAGGGCGTCTGATGTGCTTGGAAAAAGGCGAGGACATTTCTGGCCACATGCGGTCGGGCATTGTCCTGTTGGAATACAGCGCCTGGAAGGTTCTGCAGGAAGGGGATGACCTCGGGTTGCACAACTTCCCTGATGTACCGGTCACTGTTCAGATTGCCATGGATTCTGATCAGACGGGAACGGCCATGGTAACTGATTGCACCCCACACCATCACCCCTGGCGTTTGTCCTGAATGACGCTGCAGGATGCATTCTGGAAGGTCGCGCTCGCCACGATGTCTTCTGACTCGTATCCTGCCGTCATGGTGCTGCAAGTTAAACCTTGACTCATCCGAAAACACAACTTGTTGCCATTCAGCTTGCCACTGTTGGTGTTGATGGGCCCATTGCAACCTGAGGCGCCGGTGGTTTTGAGTCAAAGGAATCCGCAACAATGGTACTCGTGCCATCAATCCTCTGGAAATCAAACGGCGTCGTACAGTGCTAGCAGACATTGTCCTGCCTACTGTAGCACCCCACTGTTGTGCTAACACTGTGGAAGTGGCTGTACGATCTGCTACACACATGCGATAGAGGTGTCTGTCATCTCGCGGTGTCGTCGTGCTGGGTCTTCCTGAGCCTGGTCTTCGGTGTGCCCTGTTCTCTTCGCTCCACTGCCTCCATGCACGCATAATTGTCGTTGCATTACGTCCTACACGAGCAGCAATGTCACGATACGACCATCCCGCTTCACGCAGACCAATTATGCGTCCTCTTTCAAAGTCTGTCAGCTGTTGATATGGTACCCTTCGTCGTCGTCGAGGCATGGTGTTCTTTCAAGCAATTACTCTGAAAATCTAATCATTTATACTCTGACCCATTGTATGCAAATATTGCAAATTGCATATGGATTAGACCATTCCATCAGGGTGTTGCGATTTTTATAAACAGTAGTGTATATCTAAATTCAGGCTAAGGAGATTGTGGTAGAACGTTAATGTCATTCCACTCTTCTTCTTCACTGTTGCTGTCTTCTCCATTAACATGAATTATTAAAGGCTCCACTTGATCTTCAATCAAACAGTCCGTTTCCCAATATCGTTCTTCCACACGCAAAACGTGTTCTATCGCTTTTCTCCAATTTTCTGGAGTTACATTATCAATTGCCGTTCTCGTTAGTTTTTCAACATCAGCAATCTTGAAAGTTGTATTCTTCTTCCGTATATATTCTTTTACCTGTGCCCAAATAAGTTCAATGGGATTGAGATCACAGTGATAAGGAGGTAGTCTTATCACTAAATGGCCGGCATCGCTAGCCAGTTCATCTATAACATAGCGCTTTGCTGTTTTGTGTTGTTTGATAACATCGTACAGCTCACCTTTTGACATTTTTGCTTCGGTAGGTATTCCTCGTAGGGCCAACCACTCTATCATATCCGATTTCTTTGTATTGCTGCACGGCGCTTTGGCCTTCTCCACCGAGTGATATGGGGCATTATCCATGACGATTACTGAATTTTTCGGAATATTTGGCAGCAGTTTTGTTCTAAACCATTCATGAAAACAATCCCCATTCATTTCGTCATGGTAATCTGCGGATTTATCTTTTGACCGAAATAATAAACAGCAGTCGTTCACAAACCCTTTATCGCTTCCAGCATGCAAAAGAATGAGACGGGAGCCTTTACCCGTAGGAATGAAACGCCCGCGGTAGGGTTCCGAGCTCCCTGGTTGAGCACAGCTTTTCCCGTCGTGATGCCACTGTCTTTCACGGCCATGGTGTGCATTAGCCCACGTTTCATCTAGATATATGAAAGTACGTGTGGGGTCCCTGCGTAGCATTTGTACTTGCCTTAAAAAACGACGTCGTTGTGCGATAACATCTGTCCGCTCGATGTAAAATTGACGGTGGTTGATTTTGCCATACTTCATATGCAATTTATCATGCATAATGGTGGCGAAGGAAGTTCTCGATCCGACGTAGTCAGTTTTTTCTCTAAATTTCTGGTACACATTTTTCAGAGTAGGATAATTACCTTCTGAGTGTATTTCGGATACACATGCTTGTGCAATCGGAAGGTCAAAGTCATCCAGATTCGTTGTTCGAGATTCCCTGGGGCTTTTCTTTCCAGGAGTCGAAAAGTGAGGAGAGGGGGTGGTAGCTTCGCATGAAGACGCTTCGTTTCCTTCTTGAACAATTGTTCGAACGCAAGAAAAAGAAACTTGCGTTGCCTTGGAAGTTTCTTCTATCAAGGCAAATGAGTTTTTAAAACACTGTTTTCCTTTTAAGTAGCAAAATACGTTCCACACAATCTCCCTAGCCTGGCTGTGAATAGTTTTTCCTTGTTTGGCTGAAGAGCTGTTGCATGGCGACGCCATTACAAATTGACTTGTGTAGCCGCTGAAGGAGAGATCCCACAAAGCATTGCGGATGAGTGAGTAGTCGATATCAGACCGGAAACACGCCCTGTTTTTCTCTTGTTGGACGAGGTATAGTCTATCACCGATGGTCACCCATCCAGTGACTAGCCATGCTTGATATAGCTTAACTTCACAGAAGTTGTGTTCAGTGAAAGCCTAGCAGGCCACGGCCTCCCATTTATAGTGCCCGTCACGAAAGAAAAAGGAAACTGGCGCATGCGTAAATGAAAAAACCTCATTCAACCAATCAGAAACGAACAAGAAACGGGGTATTACTTATTCCTGACATCAGTAATAAGTAATGCCCCGTTTCTTTTCTCTTTTTGAGTGGTTGAATGAGGGTTTTTTTTCATTTTTGCAAGCGCCAGTTTCCTTTTTATTTCGTGCCAGGCATCATAGAAGAATGGGGTTATTGTGCTGACGAAATGCACAGTACGTTGAAGCTGTTCTTCGACGGAGCTAAGGAGTTCGGCGTCCATTATGAATCGGCTCAAAACCCAAACGAGCTGATGCACAAATAAATACGCACTCGTTTCGTCATACGAAAATTGCATATGAAATTCCCCACGAAAATTTTGGAAAATTCCGTTACGAAAGTGGATAGACGAAAATGAAAAATCCATGTTAAACGAAAAAATTTTAAATGTCGTATTTATTTTTCGTTTTTGTATTTTTTAGATTTTCGTACAAAAAATCGCAAACTGACTAATTATTAATATCAGGAGGTATGGCGTGAACTAAACTAAAACTTCTAATTTAAATTTTATCATCATAGAAGTGAAGAAATGAGTTATGGTTTATTTCCAATATGTTTTCTTATTAAAAATCAGTGTTTATGAATTAATGGCAATAAAACAATAAATAAATAAATAAATAAATAAATAAATAAATAAATACAATAAAATAAACGGAATTTTATGCAAAATATATCTGATTCGAATCTTCCCGGCTTTTATTAATTCGAATGAGAGAGAGGAGTGCACTTAAAACAGATTACAGAAACGATCAAAACTTATATGTAATTGTAGCGAATCAATATTGTAACGAATCAATATTGTTGGCACATGTTAATAAAAAAACAAAACAATAATAAAAAAGAAAGAGCTTCTTAGATAAGAAATAAGGTAGGGTATTTATTATATCATGAACAAAACAATATTTAAGAAACTTAAAATTCAGAATGCTAATTACTCAAACTCTATAGCAACTCAAGGTTCGCAATTCCATGACCTTAATACATGTACCAAGGTTTCACTTTTTATACGGATGAGAAAAGGTTTCCAGGCTATATAGCCACCAAAAGTTGCTCTTTCCCGGTTATACTGGTTACATAAACCTGAGATAAACCGAATACTGCTAAAACTGCATTAAAAATGACAGTTATTAGCTGAATTTTTACTGTTTATTGCGCTTCTCTGAATATAGGATTGTTCAAAATTAGAGAAATGTCTAAAGGTAGAGAAAAGATAGAGAATAACAATAATTATTTTCGTTACTTTAGAGACATTGGTGTTAAAAAGGAGGACAAAGATAGTAGGTGTGAAACAAATAATAAGGAAACAAGATCGGTGAAAGTGAAACAACATATGACGTTAAGGATACAAAATCTGAGATGATAGCTTTAAAGCAATTGAATAAGCCCGTAATTTTACAAAATAATACCCTCAACAAAAAGAGTGGCAAAGGAAATGAAGACAAAAGAAAAAAAATGAGACGCATTAAAAGATAACATTGTTCAACAAATACACAAAGAAAAATAAAATATTTATTGGAAGGATCGAAAAAGCAACACAAAAGCAGATAATTAGAATTCTATTGATTTTGAATCACCCTGAGAGAGCATTAAATGACCGGCTTAGAAGGCTTCTTGAAGATTTTCTGCTATCATTGGAAACGTCTGTGGAATTAATCTAGTTCATAAACTGCTTAAAGGCTTATTATATGAATGATCTTAAATACACTTAGGAAAACTTTTTATTTCCGGACAATAAAGGACTTCAGGTGAATACTTTTGTAAACTTATTGAAACCTTTCATTAACGGGCTTAATTTATTCTCAGCCGTGTGTTTTAATGTCATATACTTCATATTGCTAGGCATTTTCTATGTATGACGACAGGAGGAGTTAAAAAAAAAAAACTCTTTAAATTTTTAAATTGGGCCCTCAGATTACATATAAGTTTCTAACTGGCAATGCTCTTGGAAAGTTATAGGAGAAAACTAATACCTAAAATTAACTTAAATAATGAATAATTAATATAATTAAATGATTCTCCAAATGATTAAAAACATGTACTCAATTTAACTGGAAATACAATATTGGTATACAATATTCGTAAAAAAATTACGAAACGCTAAATCACAGTGTTCTGGCTTGCTAAAAGTGTTTGGCTTATCATTTGATTTTCCTGCTCTCTTTAGAGCAAACGTTATCTGCAAGTGTTTAAAAAGTTCTTATCCCGTTCCTTTCTTATTGTCTTATAATGAATTGTTTAATAATTTTAATTTTTATTTATTTTTTATTAATGTAATTCTCCTCAAAAAAAATTTCCGTATAAATATTTACCATGAATATATAAAATATATACAATGACTCATGAATGAACCAAGTGAGTCAATTATATGCCAGAACTCAACTGCGGAAGTCGAATCTACGTATTAAAGTGAAAACGATATCTAAACCGCAAGTAACATCTGGATGTTCCAAGGAGATATTTTCCAAGCTGGGAAAATCTCTTTTTTGGAAAATGTTTAAAAAAGGAAGCACAGAATAAAAATTATAAAAAAGGGAAACGAGAGAGCGTTACTCATTGCTATGATGACTTTCTTTCTTTAGAAGTTGCGCCCAAATCCGAGAACTAGCGGCAGTTTGCTTATCAATGTGAATCAAACGTTATTTGTGTTCCTATTCTGAAATATGATATCTATTTATTTTATAAGAGTTTAAATTAATTTCTAGTTTAGTTTAAGTGCAAAAAAAGTTAAACAATAAAAATTATAAATAAATTACAATCTATACAACGCAGTGAATTGGTAGCAAAATATTTTATGGGCAGTAAAACAAAATGACAAACGAATTAACCAAGAAATTCGTAAAAAATATTTAACAACCATAAAATAATGAAATAAAATTCAGTAGGAAGAAAAACTGACAATACATGTATTTGCATAAAATTACAAACTCTATGTATTTTGTAAAAATGCGTTACTCTCCACAAAAACATTAACGAAGTTAACACAAATAATAATTAATAAAAAATACGTCAAAAATATAATATTAAATAGGTCAAAATTGATTTAAAAGCACTTGTTTTATTAAAGTTTAATAAAATAACTAATTGAACTAATTTATTTTAACTGTAATCAGAAATTTGATTTCAGTGGACACTTTTTTATTATTACTGTACTAACGTTGAGTAAGGGGTCCATAGTGCTGTATCTACCAATTTTACTATACTAAATTTTAATAAAAGAATAATTTAATAAATTATGGTTATTAAATGTTATATTATTGATATGTTTATATCAATTTATTATTTATTTTTATTTTGGCTTATTAAGCCATTGTTAGTGGCTATATTATTCACGTAGCAATATTAAACGTCAACTTATCTCAAAAAGTTTAACATACCTAAACATGTTTTTTTTTTTTTTAGGGACTCTTTACAAAATATAATTTAAAAATTCAGCAACATCAAAAGGAACCATCTCACTTGCTTTTTAAAAAATTCTGTTGCATCTATTATTAATAGAGTTGAAGAGATTGGGCTGCTGTCGGTGTTCGATTAATGCACAAAGGAACAGGGCCGATCGATGTCATAATACCTTAGAAACTTCGGTCGACAAAAAATATAACGCACATTTCAAGATCAACGTTGAAAACATCCTTGCCATAATTCGCGTGAATAATTTAATGTTAAATTTATTATTCTGAATAAATGTATACTATGTCTCCATTTCATATGAATCTATAGTCATTAGAAAAACTGTTCATAATTTGCATTAGTCACATAATGTAAATTAACAAATTTTTGGTTTTCATCTTGCCTTAGCTACAATTTAGTTTAGAAAGTTTTACAGTATTACACAAACTACTGTACATCCTCTACATCTAAAATTCTTCTCTGATCTATTTATTAACTCATTTGTCGTAGACCCGTTGTGCGTCATCAAGACACATTTTCTGAGCCAAACAGCATTCACCATATTTGTTTAATGCCTAAAATGTTCTGACGTTCTAAACCCAAAATAGTAATCGTTGATATAGAACCAGCAATTCATTGTTACATTAAACTCACTAATGTTCACTAAAGACAGAATTTTTACAGACATGAAATAAAGCTAATAATTTGTTTGCCCTTATTTTAGAGTCTAAGTTGTCTTTGAAATTAAAAGTGTGTCAAATCCTACTCGTAACCCAAAAATATACAAGAAACAATAACTATTAGACAGAAAGGAAATCAAATAATTTTTCAGAGGGATCTTCAGGTTTTCAAATCTCAATTCATTAAGTACTCCACTGAGGATCTCGTTTGTTTATTAAATTTTAGGGCTTTTGCTGACAGATTAGATCATATTAATGGAATGACCTCCAGTATATTTAAGGACTGAAATGATACATGGATTAGGAATCTCACAAATAACATGATCTGGCGTAGCAAATTTGGCAATTCTAATATTAACTTTTCTAACTTAAGTCACAAACTGAACATATATTTTAATTTCAAAAGAATTATCTCAACGATGTTTTTTATGTATTTTCTAATATGAATAATTTTTTTATTTTCTAATAAATTTTCATTTTCAACTCGATAATTTTGCATTCGTCCTTTGTAATAATACCGATTATTATTAATTATTATTATTATTATTCGGTTCTGATGGTATTGTGTAGTTCTGATGGTATTGTGAGGGATCAATTCGCTTATTTGTCTCTCGATAGATTAGGAACCTGTTATATGATCAATTTTCTTGCGAATATTCTTAATGGTCCTGTTGATTCATCAAATTTTTTAGCTTCAATAGGACTTCGTTGTTCTAGAGTTATTAGGGGAAATAGATTAAAATTATCTGTTCGTTATTATTCTTCTCAAGCCAGATGGATTGATCCAGCAATGAAATTAGTACAGCTATATAATGATTACGATTTTTCAACTAACAGTTTTCAATCTTGCCGACATTTTTATCTAACCCATAAATTAACCCCGTTTTGGGCTTTGCCCGTTGGGGAACAATTTCTTTTTTCCATGTTCTCTTATATAGAGTTCGTGGTTGAGAGATGCTTATTGCTACAATACAATACAATTATTATTATTATTATTATTATTATTATTATTATTATTATTATTATTATTTAACCGTATAATAAACGAAAGATTTTGAAAATTAAACTGGTTCATGCGTTTTAATTATTAAAGAATTACTCTCTCCCTCGATGAAAACGACAAACGCAGAAACAAGGTCAGTACTTTATCAAGAACATAATTTTAATTATTCATTTTTCCTCATTAAAATAAAATGTTGCATACACTCCTTTCTCTTTAATTCATTTGAAAAGTTAAATATTCTTTTTTGTGCCAAATAACATCTAATTACAATTATACACAAAGGACCATGTGTCCCTCAAAGACTATTTAAAGGAAAAACAAAAATATTCAAATGAATAGTTGTTTCCAATTTATATTTACATTGAAGGTAATTAACTAGCATACACACAAAATGGAATTGGATTTAAACTGAATTTTATAAAGCTAATCATTTTTAGGAATAAAACTATATAAGTTTATAAGAACTATAAATTCTTATATAATTTCTTGAAATATAAAAGTTTCTGAAAATTTTTGCAAGGGTCAGCTGATAAATCACCGTTACTTAATTAAGTGGACTATCCCAAGATTATCTCTTAATAGATTCCCATCTTATTAGTCTTCAATTGGCCTCTCAATATGACAAGACTTGAACTAAAGATGAATTTAATAAGGATGTCCATTCGGAACGTTTTTCTCTCGAAGATTACATATCGTTATTTATTCACGTGTAAATACTATTTATTGACCTCTATTAACCCTTTCTAATATATTAACTATAAGAATAAATGTTAAAAAAAATTAATGGTGTGAGAGTCCTTTCAAGGAGACTCTGAAAGTGAAGCTAACTACTGTCATTCTGAATCCTTGAAAACTTTTGTCTGGCCATCATCATCAGTATACAGGGAGAGAAAAAAAATCGAACTTTGTAAAAGATTGAAGGACGATACAGAGAGGGGAGAAATTAATAACGTTTATCATAGATGTCATTATCAGAAAGATCCAGTTTCAGAAGGGGAAAAAATGAAGTGTTATAATTAATGAGAATCTTTGTAAATAAATGACATCATAATTTTAGAGCTGTATTTAAGTTTTATCTATTAAAAATAAATTGAGACGCTGTAAAACATGATATGAAGTGAAAAGAAGAGTTTTATGTCTATTATTTTTTTTTATCAAAGAATACGTATATTCACAAGCTAATTTATTTCAGTTTAAATTCACAGGTGATTATAAGCTCTCCAAAAACATATAATAAATTAAAATCGTCTTATTCTTGTTTTGATATTCTTAATTGCGCAGATGATTGTTTTTACTATTATTAGATACGGTTAAGTGGGTTGAAGCGACTGGGAATGCGTGGGTGACCACAGCTCCAATGGCTTCAT
Organism: Rhysida immarginata; assembly: GCA_023313115.1. Taxonomy (NCBI): domain Eukaryota; kingdom Metazoa; phylum Arthropoda; class Chilopoda; order Scolopendromorpha; family Scolopendridae; genus Rhysida; species Rhysida immarginata. Next base: position 188,954 of record JAHWFO010065174.1, read on the forward strand.
TCGAACTCACGATTTCACCAACATCGGCTTTAACATGAGCTTATTTAAGCCCCCTGTCCACATTAACCGAGAAATTTAGTTCGAAAATGGCTCACGAAGAAGGTTCTCGTGCACATCAGATGCATTAACGACTCCTATGAATAGGAAGTCAGTTTCGGAACATTTCCTTCAATCGGTAAGAGAGGCAATTACACACGAAAGGTTTTTCGTAGAAAACGTCAATAGCACTTAATGACAGGGATGGCAATATCGTTTCACTGAAAAATAACGAAAATATTTTGCTAATTTCAGTCGTGATGTTTTTTAAATTGTGTAATTGTAAATAAAGTAAATATAGAAATGTTGTATAAACTATTAGCTAGGAGTAGTGAATAACTTTTTCGATGGAAAAATTCACAATCCATGTTAAAAATGGTTTTGGAAAAGTTTTCAAATATAAAACATGAAACTTATATTTTTGCAAAATATTATAATAATGTCCATACGATTCAAAAGTAATAAGTATTTATTGTTTACTTCCATTAATAATTATTTTTTGTTAAACTTTCATATACGAATATAAATGTAATAAAATTCGTAAAATAAAGGTAATACAACGTCTAATTCAAAGTGTATGAATTAAAAAGGAAACGGAAGATTATATCAGCTTGTTCCTCAAGCATTCAAACATTTGTAATTCGTAAAGGAATTTACAGCAAATTCGTTTTATAGAAAATACCTATGTATCTTACTAAGCAGGATTGCGAATATATACTCAGATTGTGTCTATTATATCAAAATACCTATGTATCTTACTCAGAATATCACTCAGCAAATTTTCAGAGAAATATACGCTTGTGTCTGTTATATCAAAATTGCCTTTAATTAATAAATTTCGTCATATAACTATCAACTAGTTTGAAATTTTAATGGGGGAGAAAAGCCGGTAAAGAGAAGGAAACAATTTACTTTCAGGAACAAACTACTAAATGAATTTTTAAAAGGGAACTGGATTCCACAATCACTATTGGGCCAAAAGCGCCGAATTTGAAAACGATTATTAGAAGAGTTTGATTTTTATAAACCTTAGATTAGGGCTGCAGGATCTAAAATTAGATATTATTAGCGTGATACATAGGATCTGATTAAAGCGTGTAGCGTCAATAATAAAGATAAAAAGTTATTTGTTTCTAGACTGCAGCCAAATATTTCAGCCAAGGATATCAGCGATTTTGTTGTCGGAATTTTTCCATCTTTAGTTATCAACAAATGCGTCAAGATTAAATCGAAATTTCATACGTATTCTTCCTTTGTTCTTTATATAAGTCAACATGATTTTGATTTATTATTTAATCCTACTATCTGGCCCGAGGGTGTGTTTTTATCCCTGTTTGTTGGGAAATTATATGATAACCAAATCGTTTCGTCAGGAGAACACGAGACAGTTCATTCTAGTGAATACAACGCAAATAAGAGTCGGGAGGGGACTGGTAACTTACTCCATGGTTAAAGGGATATTTTATCAAAACGTGCGTGGATTGCGCACGAAAACACACAAGACTTTTGATTTTGTTAACGAGAAGCCGGATCTGATTTACTGTCTCACCGAGACCTGGCTGAATGAATCTTTTTCAGACTTTGTTCTTTTTGTAGACGGATTCAAGGTTTTCAGAAGTGATCGATCTTCTAAGCGTCGAGGTGGTGGTGTGTTGATCGCGGCGCCTTCTACAACACTAGCGTCAATGAACTTCGGACACCTACAGAATTTTGGATAAGTACAACGAAACTAATTGTAAACAAATGAAAATTACTTTATTGAGTGCACAGAGCTTTAGTACAACTGTGATATAGCATTTTAACATTAAAAAAAACGAGAAAATTAAATAAGCAACTTTTTGTAATGTTCCGTTTTCAACACTTTGCAATGAACTTCGTACACCGTACCGTTTATTGCACATTACCACTGAGTGGCGTCACCTTTCCGACGAATGACGCTCCGAAGTCGTTGAGGCATGCTGGACACTAACTTCTGCGTTGTTTCTACTGGAATTTTGTCCCACTCTTCGGAAATACACGCCCGCAACTGCTGCAGTGTTCGAGGCTTCCGCTGTCTGACTTTTCGCTTTAAAATGCGCCATACATTTTAATGGGTGACAGATCTGGGCTGCAGGCAGGCCAGTCAAGCACCTCGAAACGCTGCTGTTGTAGCCAAGCCTTGGTGTTCCGAGCAGCATGAGGCTTCGCGTTGGTCTTCTATTGAACAACTTTTGGCGGGATGGACGCAGATGCTGTTGAAGAATGTTTATATAGGCAGCAGAGTTAATAGTGCCCTCGCAAAAGTGAAGCGATCCTGTCCCGGCTGCACTCATGCAGCCCCACACCATCAGCGATGCAGGCTTCTGAACTTTCCTCTGGTAACAGTCGGGATGATTACTTTCGTGCTTGGTCCTTAGCACCTTGCGACCCTTGTTGCCATACATCACTGCAAAGGTGGACTCGTCGGACCACAGAACACTATTCCACTGAGCAAGGGTCCACTTTAGATGGGTTCTGGCCCATGCTACCCGGCGACGCTTAGCTACAGTGCTCATAAATGGCTTACTCTTTGTAGCGAATAAGTAATAGTTGCATCTTCTGATGTTACGGCGGACTGTGCTTTCAGATATGGGTATATGAAAATATTCGCGAGCCCAAACAGTCATTTCACTTATGGGAGCATGCCTGTTTTTCACAATGTTACATCGAAATACTCGTAGGTCCCTAACATTCAATAATCGCTGTTTGCCTGGTGCAGTCCCTGGTTCTGTTTTCCCGATTTCTCTGAAACGCTTGATGATCCCATTAACAGTAGAGAGTGGAACTGATAATTCATGGGCAATAGCTCGCTGGGATTTGTTATTCTGGAACTGTTGTATAATTTTTTGCCGTATACACGTTTCTACTGGCTTACTACGTCCCATGGTTCAAAACAACACGAATACTGTACTCTGTCGCGTGGACGGTGCTTTTAAAGCCTGATGCAAAGCATTCTGGGCATTTCTACAGCCTTCAGAAAAGTTCTATATGCTGGTGACCCCTTGTGTACGAAGTTCTTTGAAACCTGTTGACAACGCAATTTTACATAAATTTGAATAAATTATTTCACACCATTAAATCGATACTAAATCGATGTTGATATTGTTACATATACTCAGTAAATCTATTTTCATTAGCCTGCAATCCTCTGTATGCACTTTTCACTGTGTTTTTAGCCAAATTACTTGGTGTCCGAAGTTTATTGACGCTAGGTTTGTACTTTGAGAGTGAATCAATGTTCGCTGTCTACTAGCATTAAAGAGATCGACGTTATTGCGGTTGAGGTTTTTTCTAGGCAGCTCTCCGGCCGACTGGAATCGTTTATCATTTGTAATGTTTATATTCCCCCTCTAGCGTGTAATCAGGACTTGGAGATCTTTCTCGACGATATGTCTTATTATTTTCTCCGTCTACGTTCTAAACACTGCGTTATCGTCGGTGATTTCAATTTCTCTGATGGTTGTGAGGTAAATCCTCAGTCACATCTGTGTAAGCAGAGGAAATTAATTGTGGGTAGTTGGCTGCGCGAGCTAGACTTGGTTGACCTAACCCGTGTTCGCAATAAGTTCGGCGGCAACCTTGATAAAGTCTATTCGAATACTGAAGTGACTGTACAGTGTGCCGAAGAGGCTCTGGTTGCTCCAGACGACTATCATCCTCCCCTTCTTCATCTTCAGGAACTCTTCGTTAACCATGAACGCCCGCAGGAGTCAGATTACGATTTTCGCAGGGGCGATTTCAAATCGCTGTTTTTTAGGATATTGAATAGTGACTGGAGTGGAATATTAGCTTCTAATGATGTTGATAGAATATGGGAGGGGATTACTGATGTTATTTGGCTTTCTATACATAACACCTTTTATAGACTGAGCCCGACCATTGGCGATAAACGCCATTTCAGTCGTTCAGCTCGTGCTTCCGCATTTCCTTGCTGGATTTCGGAGCGTGCTAGAGAAGCTTGGCACGTTAAACAACGCGTGCACAAAAGTTTTAAAATTTCTAAGGACCCTCAAGACTACGCTGCGTATGCTGAAGCTAGAAAATCGTTTAAAAAGCAATGGAGCGAGGACAAGCAGGCCTATTTTCGATCGTTGGAATCACTCGTCCGTTCAAACCCACGAATGTTTTGGGACACCTCCAGAAAGCTCCTAATTTGAGTAAGCATAAGTCTGCACACCTAGATGATGATGAACTGTCCAACTTAGCTGCCTCATTCGCTGCTTCGATGGACAATGATGGCGCTCTTGTCGCAGATGCAAGCAATCTTACCGCTTGTTGGCAGCGAGTTAATTCCACTTTTAGGCTGCAAGCTGTCTCGGAGCAACAAGTGATGGATCGTGCTAGAAAATTGTCAGCCTCTAAAGCCTGTACGTCTTTAAATATACCGGACTACATCTTTAAAGGATGCATAGAGTGTATGATTATTCCTTTTTTGCATCTGTTCAATACGTCGTTGACTGCTGGCCATTATCCGACTGCCTGGAAAATGGTAATTATTAATCCTATCCCTAAATAGTCTGAGTCGCCTGGTGTAAAGGCCTATAGACCTATCACTATCATCCCTTTTCCAGCTAAGCTTCTGGAGTCGCTGGTTGCAGACCAGTTAACGCTTTATGTCGAGCCTTATTTGCCAGATGAACAGCACGGTTTTCGAGCTATGAAAAGCACTCAGTCGAACCTTGCCTCATTTACCCATTATGTAACTTGTAATTTGGATAATAGGGCACAGGTAGATGCACTGTTTCTCGACTTTTCGAAAGCCTTTGATAAGGTCAATGTTTCTCTCTTGATCGAGAAGTTAAAATTCATTGGTATGTCCATTGTTGCTCTTGAGTGGTTCTGCTCGATGTTGAGAAACAGAAGTTTCAAGCTGCGCTACTTCAAACAACCTGGTTCGGCGTATGCTATCAAGAGTGGAATTCCACAGGGTCCCCCCTTGGCCCTCTGCTATTCAATATCTTTGTGGCCGATTTACCGACTAAGATCGCGTCTCAGCATGCAAAAATTCTGATGTATGCTGACGACGTGAAATTATTCCATGCTGTTGAAGGGTGGAATGATTGTATGGGACTTCAGCTTGCTTTGTCTCAAGTCTATAAATGGGCCAGTGATAATGGTTTGGTTTTAAATGCTCAAAAATCGTTTGTAGTTTCTTTTAACCGTGCCACTGCGCCTTTCATACAGTTTGATTACTAGGACGCAATATATAAGAGATCTGGGCGTTATCCTGTGCGACAATTTTTCCTTTGGTATGCACATGAATTCAATATACCTTGATATTTCCCGTCGTCTAGGATTGATTAAGAGATCTGCGCACTTCTTTTCAGACGCTAGGACTTTTTTCATTTTATTTAAGGCGTTTATAATTCCAAAAATTACATATTGTGCGTGGATCTGGTTTGGAGTCAATTTTCAAATTCTCGGCAGAATTCAACGCAAGTGTTCCAGTCTGAATTCCTTTTTAGCTAGATTTTTAACTAATTTTAATCCGTCCTTTTATAATTTGGTTGAGTTTAACATAAAGCGTATTGTTAGTATATCTTTATTCAATATTTTGCTTAGCGTATTTTTCCACAGGATTACTGCGTTGTCTTTATTTCCAGACTTCAATTTTCATTCTATTAGAAGGACTCGTAGGGGATTTGTCATCAACCCCGCTATCAAATGGAAATCGCATATTTTTAAGCTCAACCCTGTTAATAAATTAATCCAAAATTACATTGATCATTTTAACGATATAGATTTATCCTCTGCTGATAGTCTGCACATGCATTTATTTTCTTAGTGTTTTATTCTTATTTGTTGGTAGTTGTCTTGTCTTTTTTTTTTTTTTTTTTTCCTCTTCTCTTTCTTTTTTTTATTTTTATATTTATTTATTTATTTTTTTTTTATTTTTCTTCTTTGTTTGTTTTTGTTTTGTTTCTTATTCGGTTGTCCTTTTATTTTTTTTTCTTTTATTAGACTCGGTTGCTTTTTGCACCTTTTTTATCTCGTTTATTACTTTATTTTTTGTGTATTTTTCATTAACCCCGTTTTGGGCTTTTGCCTGTTGGGGGGCAACTAGGGGGTTTACCCTCCGGTCTATCCAGTGGGTTATTTCCCCCGTTGTTGCTACAATTATTATTATTATTATTATTATTATTATTATTATTATTATTATTATCTTACTCCTGAGCAACATGGTTTCTGAATTGATGCTTTTTCTCGCTGAAAATATGGATGCGAGAGTCCAGGTAGATGTTGTCTACCTGGATTTCTTGAAAGCATTTGACAGTGTGAATATTAAACTTTTGCTGGATAAGTTAGACATTTTGGGATGTTCCAACAATTTGCTTAACTGGTTCCGCTCTCTACTAAAAGGTAGATCTTTTACTATAGTAGGGGATCCATTAATTAAACGGGGTATCATCAAAAGTAGGAACCTCAAGGTTCTCCGTTGGGACCCGTACTTTTTAATATTTTTGTTACTGGTATTGCCTGCCATGTTAATTAAGTATCTTATTACGCTGACAATTTGAAATTATTTAGTAGCATTAGTAACTGGTCTGATTGCCATTAATTACAAAAGGTGGTTAATAATATTTGTAAATGGGCCTGGAATAATGGATTACCTCTTAACGCGAATAAATAGTTTTTTTACGATTTTTTCAAGAAAAACTGCAAAATCATGTTTTCTCTTATCACATAGATGCCACTCCTCTATTCTCACGTACTACAATTAAAGATCTTGGGATCTTATTTCATAATTCTCTTTCCTTCGCTCATCACTTCACTCTGATTACTAAGGAAATTTGTAAGAGATTATCATGTTCTTTTAATGATCCGGTCAATTTTTTGCACTTTTTAAGACAATTATTGTGCCTAAAATTTTGTATGGAATTTGGATCTGGCATTCAGGGATTACTCAATTTTACTTTATTGCAAAGGAAAGTCACCAATTTTTATAACTTTTTAAAGTTTAGATTTCCACAAGACAAATTAAATTGATCATTGAAAATTCTGAAATCTTTGTCTTTTATTTTCATAATCATATGCTTAAATTCTTTTTAAATATTCTTATCGGACGAGTCTGTGTTCTGGATATTCTTCATATATTGGTATCCGTGAATCCAGATATAAGAGACAGTCTGAAGTTTAATTTTCTTTAAAGAAATGGAGAACGAACATTACAAACTCTGATCCTTTTTATAAATTCATTGTTTTTAACAATTGTACTGTTGACCAAAGAGAAGCTACTCTCTCCGCTTTTAAACTTATGATTTCTAATGAACCGGTCTTAAATTAATATTTATCTTTGTCCGTATAGTAACCCTACTTTTTGGACTTTCGTCTGTTGGGGGGATCTGATTGGACGAGCTCTGTCCTGTGATCTATCTGGTGGGTTTTTCCCTAGTTGTTGCTACACTACATGATCAAAGGAGTTGGGACACCCCTGTGAACACCTGGACTGGACTGGGCCCGCTCATTCAAGGGGAACTTCCAGGCTGTGGGAACACTTCGGTGACGGGCCGTTCCTCTTCCAGCACGACAATGCGCCTTGCCACAAAGCAAGATCCATATCCGACTGGTCTGACGAGATGCGGGTTGAAGAACTGGATTGGCCCGCCATCGAACATCTTTGGGACGAATTGGAACGACGTGTGAGATCCAGGATGGTTCGCCCTACATCTGTCCAGGAACTGACCACAACACTCCTCGAGGAATGGAGGGCAATACCTGTGGACACATACCGTAAACTTGTGGACATTATGCCATGTAGGGTGGAGGCAGTGATAGCAGCTCGGGGTGGTCCTACACACTACTGATTGAAGCTTTTTGCGGCTTAACGGTCGAGCAACAGGTGTCCCAACTCCTTTGATCATGTACAATAAAAAAAAAATTAATTTTAGTAATTTTTTATTTTTTTTTTACTCTGATTATCACTACTAGTCCTTGTCTTTTAATAACAGATTTTTTCATCATCATTAATAGTTCCTGTTTTTATTTAACTTTGCGTTGTTCTAGTAATATAAATTTTCCTATTCCTTTTAGATTTATGATTTCTTTACTAAATTTCCTCTTTTTTGTTATTTTAATAGATTTGGTGCCAATTACTTTTATTTCTATATTTGTTTATTTTATTTGTAATTTCATTAATCCCGTTTTGGGCCTTGGCCTGTTGGGGGATAACATTGGGCTTTTTCCCTCCGGTTTATCTAGTAGGATGCTCTCGTTGTTGTTACATAATAATTATTATAAGTTATGTTTATAGGTTATATACATATAAGTTAAAAAGATATTTTTTATACATTAATTCTACAGGGTGAGTCTTTTAAAAGTGGCTCGGTGAACAACGTGTAAAAATGAGCATGAAAAGAGATAATGATCAAAGAGCAGTGCAAATAAACTAGAGTAGTTGCTAGAAGTGTCCTCCATTGACCTACATTGAAGGCGTGTCCACATGTTCCTGAAGGCACGAGCAAGGGTTTCCGCTGGAATGGCCTGAATGGCTGCCTGGACGTTTTGTTAAAGGTCGGCGACTGTGCGCAGATTGTTCTGGTAGACCACACCTTTCAGTGCACCCCAGAGGAAGAAATCGCAGATCGATAGGTCTGACAACCGTGATGGCCAGGGCTGTTCTGTTCCTCGACTGATCACATGTTCGGGTGGGAACACTTCCTGGATACGGGCAAGTGCTGGATGTGCAGAATGGGCTGTTGCACCATCTTGCTGAAAGTAAGCATTGGAACGTCCTTTTGCGCACTTTCTTTGCATTGAGTACTGATACCGTTGCAGCCATTTCGCAATTAAGTTTTGCATTGCACTCTTAGCAGGAGGTTTTGCAGGCACAGCACCAACTTGAAACTTAATTTTAAGTTCATCTGCACACTGTTTCCATGACCCATGCCGTGCATGGTGCTCTACCACAAAAATGCGTTGTTGCAGAGATAACACCATTTTTGCCACTTCGCACAAACGGCTACCATGCACACCCATGTCACTCTCTCAACTGCGCAATATCAACTGCGCGATATCACATGAATGACAAGCATTTGAAAACTTACTGCGCAGTATTTCGCGCCGGGCCACTTTTAAAAAACTCACCCTGTACATTTATTCTACCATTGTATAGTTACAGTTAAGAACAGTGTCAGATTTATGCATAAGCTAAATAAACTATAGCATAAGTCCCACTCTCTTGGGGGGGGGGGGGTGCTAAAGGACAAAGGACACCTGAACATATAAAGGGACCCATTACCTTCAATTGCCTTTCGATAGCTTAGGCCTCATCAAACCTAAATCTAGCACTGGTTAAGAAACAGTTTATTGGAACTTGTTCATTTCCGCAAATGTTCTCGTTAAACGTTAAAGCTGTGATTCTAAAAATTGATGTCATTTTTCCCTTTTCCTGCTGTATAAGGAAAATCTCTCAAGTTGCCTTTCGAAAACCAATGACAGTTTCCGACGTGACGTAGTAATTTCACAAAAGGAAATAGAATATTGAGCAAGTACTTTCTTTTTTTACTTCCAGTCTCAAGAAGATTATTTGTACATAGAAAAGATAATACAAAAATTGCACGCTATATCTTCATACAACGAATAAATCTGGTATTGTTAACACTATCGCCCACCTTATTTTTCAATGCACGTTTTATTATGTGAATTCTTGATTTTAACGTTTTGGTTATCAAAATGACATTTTTTATTTTATTTTAACTGCAGATCCTTTTTATTTGGTTTCATTAAAAATACGGATATTCAATTTGGAAAAAAACTAATTAACATTAGTTAGGAGACAGGTTAATCAAATAAATCGTAAGTGGAAAAAAAAGGTTAACAGTAAAATATACAGATAACTAGCAGAGGCACCCGGCGTTGCCCGGGATAATTACATTGTAGGTTAAACAGAACAACCTCAAGTTAAATAATAAATAAGTTTTCAGTAATTCTACAATTTCCTACTATAGACGAAGCTGTTGTTCAGATGTTTTCGATGCAGAGATAACTTTTTGTCTTCTCTGTCCAATACTCATTCATTTCTTCGCAAGCATTTCAATAGATATGAATTATTATTATAATCCTTCAAACGATTATTATAGAGCATAATACTGTATGCTTGTTGATTTGAAGAGTCGAGTTCATGTATGCTTTGTTATCGGTTATGGCGTCAACTGTCACCCGAGCGACGGGACTAATTCCTCTCATCTTTCCACTCTTTCTCAATACTCTGCTAACTCTCCATTATCTCCAGTTACTGATCTTTTTTAAAGTTTTTCAAGAAAATCTTATCTTCTAAGATCTATCAATTCTAAGAAAAGCCGAAACACAGGAATTCAATGTAGTGTTACAAATTCAATTTTGATTATAATTCTCAGAGGTGGGATGGAAGCAGGGGTGCCCACGCCATAGGGGGGATGGTGACAATGTCACCATGAACCTTTTTGGGGGAAAAAAGAAAAAAAAATTGATCTAAAACTGGAATTGGAGCCTTTTATATTCCCGCTAGAAAGAATCACAAGCTCGGTCAAAGCAACGATGTAGTATTGAAAACAGCCACTATACTCTAGTGACTAGAGGCTTCTGGCGACTCGGATGATGTAAAGCACTATAATAGATAGTGCTCTAGGATGATGGGCTATCCATTTGGGGGAGGGGGTCATCATAAGCTGTGGGGGGAATGGGCTATCCAATTGGTTCACCATCCAATTGGGGGGGGGGGAGTCATAAACTGTGGGGGGAATGGGCTATCCAATTGGGGGGGGGGGGGGCATCAACCGGCGGGGGGGGGGGGGGGCGCATAGGCACCCCTGGATGGAACCATCATTCTTAATAAACCTATTTATATTGCACACTTTGCCTGATAACCCTTAATAAATATATAGATAATGCATGATCTATCTGTTAGATTATGTTATGTTCGGTTAGGCTAATCCATGAGCGTTTTTTTATAGAACACTGTCGAAATTCTTATATCGAAAAGTTGAAATATTCCTCCACAATGCGTTCTGGCAATTGTTAATTGGTTCTCAGGAACAACTACAGTCACTGCAACCAATAACGTCATCATCCGACGTTAGGTGACCGATTTTCAGGCAATAAAGGTCATTAATAACACTCAATTATTAACGATAACTTTCTATAGGCCAAATACTGTATAAAAGAAATCTGTTCCATATGATACTGGTGAAAGAACGGATGGATTACGCACTGAGGCTTAATAGCATAAACTTTCTTCAAAGGGAAAGCATGAAATATGCATACATGTATTTGTTATGTCTTTATGAAAACCGACTAGAGATTAAAATTTAGAAATAAAAACAAGAAAGCTAAAGCCTGGTGAAATGAGCAGCTTTTTATATAAGAGAAAAAACAAAAAAATTACTTTGAAATTAAATAGAACAAGACCTTCAACCACTAATCAAACGTCAACGTTAATGCCACTCTTCAGCTTTTGACTATTTTGTTTATTAATTAATTCTTGCACTTAATTTTAATTAAAATCCTTCTTTTCCTCCCCCAAAATTCCACCAATTACATGTTCCATTAAAAAATTAGAATATTAATGAAAATTGCCGTATTACATACATAAAGATGATGCATTTTTATGGTAAATAATACAGATCTCAAACAGTAAAAGCCAGAGCCTTTAACAAAATGCATTTATCACTGCCATTATATCTGAAAATACTGCGTTCATTTAGTCGTCAAGGTTAACAAGGCATTAGCAACAAAATTTAATTATAATAATTTATATACATCACTAATTGTTCACAATACATCACTAAATGTACAAAACATTTTACATTATGCATGTAATTAAACTGACACAATCCGACCTATAACAGAATACAAAAATGTTCTCGGGATCCTTCGTCCAATGATTAGTCCAACTACAAAACTTGGTGCCATTTCGGTTTACGTAGATTGCGCTACACATGGATCCATTAGTTTAATGGCAAACACCTTATACTTAATTTTAATGACATTTATAAAATGTGCTGCAGGTTCAATTTTTATTTGTTTATTTTCCTGCTCATTCTCAGAACTGTAGAATCTTCGAAAGCTCAGAAATGTCTGTCACATGACATATTTATTATGTACTCCTACTGTTTATATCATTTAAGACAACAACAAAAAAATAAAATAATACAAATAAATGAGTTATTGAATGAAACAAAATAAAAATTTTATTTCCCTTTCATAATTGAACTCTCCGCATCACCTCACGCTTTATTTTATTATGCTTCCAAACTTAGACAGAGAGACAAATAGACAATACATGTTAAAAGATAATTTAAAAAGTAATACATTTTAATGTAAGTAGTAGAAAAGTCCATGCGTTGCGTTTATACTGTAAGTTGAGTGATCACTCATTGGCATTTATGATAATTTATATCATTCATTATTGCTATTTACAAAACCATAAATAAACTTGGTATCGACTGATTGACTATTGCGTAATCATAAATTTAAATGATTTGTTACAAGTTCGTTAATAGCCGCCGTAACGGTTTCAACTCAAATCGAGGTACATTTATGAACTATATCAAATAAATTAGAAATTTGCATATTTAATAACCACAAAAAAATTTAAATGTGTTTTTCAGGTTGACCCATAGGGTGCCGGAGATTGACCCATAGGGAAAAACGCATTTTTTTCCCGATTTTTCTTTCCCTTTTGTCTTCAGATTTATCGGGTAAATTCTTCATTTATAATGAATGTTGCATTATAACATCTCGAAAACAATACTTAATTTTATTTTCAAACTTTATCCTAAAAATATTTTTATCATAACAGTTTTGATAAATCCGAATTTGTTTAATTTGATATTTTCCCCCCCTCCCCTTTATTTTCTTCATAAAAGCTGGCGTGCTCTTTATGCATCAAATAGTTAAATAGCGATACTTAAAGTACTTAAACTATGTTTCATATTCTCACCGTAATAATTAATTTGCTCGATGTAAACACTTCCTGTCAATTAGGCCTAAATTAATTGATGAATGAACAGTTGAGTCATTAACGGATACTCAATGAGACAATCCTTTATCTTATTAAAAAAATAATTTGTACATATGGTCTTTAATTTACTAAGTTCCTTTGTCCACAGACATACACTCTTTTTAATCATTTTTTTTATTCTGCGAAAGGACAATGTAAATGGCGAAGCCGTTGATATTAAACGGCCTTTTACGAAAATTCAGATTTTATATTAAATATTGATTTCAATTCTTTGTAGTCTCCTTCGGAAACAATTCTCAATGGCTTCAAGTTGCTGGAAGGAGTTAAATAACGTCACACTATCTGCACGTTAAATAAACACTAAATTGTTGGTGGAACCCATCTTGTCGGCGTTGAGCTTGAATACTGCTCGAAATTTCATTAAGCTCCGTTAAGAATTAATGAAACATAAAGCAACCTTGAACTAAGTTGGGAACAAGGGTTCTGTTTTCGAATCTCAATGGTGAAACTGGCTGTCGAACATGTTCGTTACCAATAACCCAAAGCAACTTTTCTTTATAGAACATTAGGAATTTCATACGAAAGAATTAATATGTGAATATCCGACCTTTATTTCATCGGTAAATGGTAAAAAATCCACCTTTATTTCAGGTGCTTTAATGTGATTTACATAAGAAAATTATCCTCGACATATGAAATGACGATTTGTTTGAAAAGAAGTTGATTCACGTTAGTTTAACGCACAAATCAAAGTTTTGGAACCAATTTAAAGAATCAACACGTAAAATGTTTATTATTTTCTGCTCCTTTTTAAAAATGAAGACAGATCTATTTGCCATTTCATCTTAAAAAGTCACCACTTCATAGGTCATTGAATCCGCGTCTGGTATGGTCAACAATGTCCGACGTCCACATTAGGCAATCTGGCAAAATTTCAAGTCGTTTTTGCTGTTTCATTTTCGTTCATTCTTGCAATATCCATAAATGTTGAGAGTTTTCCTACAGAGGAGTATCTTCTGTTTGATATCTCTCCAGGTCATATACCTTAATGATTTTACATCAATAGATATAAAAAAGAGGCTGGACAAGTGTGATCTTAGCAATCCGTATTTATTGTGATTTCCATTGTTGGTGTGTAAAATATTTCAATGGCGCAATAATTGTGACAGAGATACCTATTTCCCAATAGCGTTTTACTCTTTTTTTATAATAGTTAATTAAATAAGTTCTATGCACATTTTAGAAGATTAATAAATAATTCTTAAAGTATTTTCTTTTACTTTTGTAAGAAAATTATTAGCTTTATTAAAAGAATTATTTGCATGATTAATCCCATAAAGCCACTAATTAAAGTATCGAGGCGAACTCAGAAGATAACAAAAAGTTAATCCTCCAGAGGAAGGTATAGGAAGGTGGCAGAAGCCCTGAGATCATCTATTTTTACCCTTTTATCTCACTTTTTAACCCCCCCTCCCCAATTTTTTAAATCGAAAAATTGATTTTCTCGAACGTAGTATTTAGAAAGTGTAAAAGAGATCTATCTTCTTTCGTTTCTCATCATTTCCGATCGAATGATATATGACATGCCATATGTTACCATAGTTCTAAAGACCAAGTAAAGCTACCCCCAAAATTCCGGCCCCATTGGGACAATTTAACCCAAACTTCATAGTAATGTTGATCTTGCTTAGAAGAATCTGCATACCGAATTTCACTCCTTTATATGCATAAATACACGTAGACCTTGTGGTCCCCTCTAATTTCCGCTCCCGAAACTCCGACCCCAGTGGGTCAATCAAAACCAAATTAAATAATGAAGGTGCACATGCCCATAGTAAGCCATATTCCGAATTTCAACCTTCTACCTTAAAAAATGCAGAAATTATGAAGGGGACGGACGGACAGACAGACAGACATTGTGAAAACAATAGGTAGCTCCATTCTTCCGCTACTTAATAATAAAATGTAGAAATTCTTCAAACACATCACAATAAACAAATAGAAAAGGGAAGGAAAAAATTCCGCGACCTGGACTCAAACCAGCTACCATGCCAAGCGCTGGCACTGCTCTTACCAATTGAACTAACGCCGACATGAACCCCCAAGCTGTAAAATGTGTCCGCTTGGACTTCCTTGAAGCCACAAATCAGCTCAATCTACAGTGCAGGCTCCCGATTCATAAATCTAGCTCAACTGGTAAAAGCGTGCAAACGAAAGCCATGTTCCCTGGTTCGAGTCCAGGTCAAGGAATTTTTCCTTCCATTTTGTATTTGTAATATCGAAGAGAAGAAGGATGCCAGCGCTTATATAAAGTGATCTCATTTTGATAACATTGTTTCAGAAACAAAATTTAAAATATGTTGAGTTTACTTTATTTAAAATAGCTTGCTTTTATAATATTTCAATACTTCATAAAGGAACATTCAAGGATATAGCATATAGTAACGAAGGAAAGAGTGGGCTCCACGTTCATCTTATCTTGAAATTAAATTTCTCAGCTAGGAGTCAATAGTAATTAACTCAAAACTATATTGCTTTCATCTTCAATGCAGAAGAACTTCTTTGAATGCAATTTTGTTTTTCATTGACGCGATCTTGTTCTCGAGTTTCATCAAATGCAACTTGAGAACTACGAAAAGTCAAAGAAAAAAGATTAATTATATTCAAAGAAGCTCTACTTCACTGAAGATGAGAAACAGGAAGCGATATCACATTCTTCGTCTAATTTCAAGCCAATCCCGTAAATGCGGGAACTGAAATCGAATTTCCTATTTCATTGATGAATATAAAATATATAAGCTTGCGTACTGATTATTTATACAATGAAAAAAGTACAGATGACAGTTATTTGATTTATATTTGTCTATTTTACGCTTTGGTTTCGTTTTCAAATTAAAATAAATTAACATACGTTTTTCAGAAATTATGTAAACAAGATTAATAAGAAGGAGAAAATAATTTATGTAAAATAATACATTTTAGACCAATTATCTTAAGAGACTTTCAAATTTTAAGTTCGTTGAATTTATAGTAGCTACTATCAGCAGAAGTTCGCACGACAAAACCTGTTCAATGCTTAACTTTAAGAAGAAAGAAAGAAAAAAAAAAGGTATTTATAATTTTCAGAAAATCCTTGAGAAATGATAAATATATTCCAAAACACCCACTCTCTAACTTTCTGGATATTTCCCTCAGTGTTTCAGTTTTCTTGCATTTTTATTTTCCACATTTCCCATTTTCCACTTTTGTCGCTCTTCCAACGTCGATTGCGTTTGGCAATAATACATTTTTTTTTAAATCTCCAGTCTCCATTAATAAAGGCTGATCAAAAGGCAAATATTTTTAAAAATTCAAAAAGTGCTTTTAATAATAATGCTATTTCACGGCACGGTTTTCGTTCACAGAGAAGCACACAGACTAATCTCGCCATATTTTTGCATCATATTACCCATTCTCTTGATACTCGGTCCCAGGTCGATTCACTATATTTGGACTTCTCAAAAGCGTTCGACAAAGTTAGTATCCCTTTGTTGCTGCTTAAACTGCGATTTGTTGGATTGGACTTAGTGGCCAATGACTGGTTCAATGATATGCTCACAGGTCGGGCTTTCAGACTAAGAAATCAGGATTACTCTTGTCCTCCCTTTTATATCAAAAGTGGTGTGCCGCAGGGGTCTCCTCTGGGCCCTTTATTGTTTAACATTTTTCTTGCTGATCTTGCATATGTTTTAACTGATTCCCATACTAAAATCATTATTTATGCTGATGATGTTAAACTTTTTCGGACCATTAACGACTGGTCCTCATGCCACGAGCTGCAGGTCATGCTCAAACGAGTGTATCATTGGTCCTGTTGTAATGGGCTTGAACTAAATGCGTCCAAATCATTTGTGATGTCCTTCAATCGTTCTACTGCACCGTTTGTGTTTAACTATGTTATTAATGGTACTCCCTTGGTTAGAACTAATACTTTGAAGGATTTAGGAGTGGTTATGTCACACAATTGTTCCTTTTCTGAGCATTTAAATCACGTATATCTGGATATTTCACGTCGCATCGGCATGTTGAAGAGGTCCATTCAGTTCTTTACGGAAGCAAAAACTTTTTTGCTTCTGTTTAAGACTTTTGTGATTCCTAAAATCATCTATTGCGCGTGGATTTGGTTTGGGGGCAATCACCAAGTTTTACATAAAATACAACGTAAATGCCTTAATTTTAAAGCTTTCATAATAAAGAACTTTGGCAATCAGCTACCTTTGACGTCCGCCCATTTTCATAACATTTTTAACATTGCGCGTATTATTAGTATTTCACTTTTTAACATTCTTGTCGGTATTTTTCACGCTAAGTTGAGCGTAGGTTCTTTAGTGAATGATTTTAACTTTCAGAGTATTAGATTGACGCGTAGGGGCTTCGTTTTTACTCCCTTGTACAAATGGAAGACGTTTATTTCACGGATCGATCCGGTGTATAAAGTGATTACTAATTACTTAGATAATTTCAACGATGTTTGCTTTACGGCTTCTGATGAACTCCATTTTTCTCTTTTCTCATAACGCCTGTCTCCTCGTCCTTTCCGTTTTTTTTGTTTTTTTTCCCCTATTCATTTTCCATCTAATTTTTATTATTTCTATATTATTTTATTATTTTTTAATGTTATTATTCGAGAATCGCTGTGTTAATGTTATTATTTTTTGTTTTATTTTTCTATTATAAATTTTTATATGTGGTTCATTAACCCCGTTTTGGGCTTAGGCCTGTTGGGGGATAACACGGGGCCTTGCACCCCGGTTTATCTGGTGTGTTTCTCTCCCTTTGTTGTTACAATTATTATTATTATATAAGGCATGTTTGAACAAAAGGAATGTTCGAATGGCTGCTCCACGCTTTCTTAAAGGACAATCACCTTATTAAAATAATTCCTTTATAAGACTTAAGATATACCTCGTTATCATGTTTGTATTTCAAAATTAAGATAATAAACATGGCCTTTATCAGTACAAGCTTTTTTTTTTTTATCAGTATTGAGGATGACCACCATAATTTAAACTAAAATAAAAAAAATCAAACTTCTAGATAATTTTCACCAAATCACTACACCCTCAGAACAAATGAAGTCTCTTTTCTAGCTCCGTCTCCCCGCCTCTTTCTTTCTTTCTTTTTTTTTTTTTTTTTTTTTTTTAATTTCTCAAAAAATGAAATAAACAGTTCATTTATTCACTCACCTATACATCGAAATGGACTTATCCGAAAGAATATCAGTAGCATGGCTTCGGATAGAATTCGTGTAGATCACAATTATTTGTACCGTTGTATACGGAGAATGGATATATCGAGTTGATTTTGACGACTTAAAGTTTCACGATCATCATGTTGGAAATCAAGTTTTAATATATAAAAAAACACCACTACTGGGTTATTCGTTGCAAAAAGTAGGTATTTGCCGAGTAATAAGCGATAACAATAAGAAGGCACTGAGTAGCCTTTCTGACAAAAATAGGGATTCAATACTGAATGCTAAGAATCGTACGAACGAACTGACAGCTCAAATGAAACAACTAATAATGGAACATATCGTTGGTAAGTCAAATGTCACCTCCTCACGCACATCTTATCAGCTATTGTCACGGATATTCTTTACCTTAACAGGTTTAAACTTCAGATTAGGATAAAAAATAAAATAAAAAAACATTTCGTGGCAATGGTTGAACTGGAGGTTGAATTCTTGGTGCTGGTGAATTATTTGAAGGAATTTCTGATCGTTCTATTAATTTTGGTTTTATTTCATTTTTATTTTCTTTATGCTTCAAAGAATGCGCGACTACAACATTTTTAAAGAGCAATGAAATTGGATTATTGATTAAAGAAACCATTGCCTGCTCAAAACATCCTAGTAGTGTTTATACCATGCACATGCAAAGGACAGAATAAGGTCCAACCAATGAGGGCAATTACTCTCACTTTCTGGTATCTCATTGTGAATCCTCTCAAATCTGAATTTCGAAGACTGCCTCGACCACTTTAGTCCCATGTAAATAGGCGTTAGCATCTATATAAAGGAACTGGGGAGTAGAAGCTCTGTTTACATAGGGCTCTAGGGCAATCTTAAGGCAATCAGGGATCCCTTAGAAGTACGTGCATTTCTGGAATATGTTTACTCCATTTCGATTATTAGTATTATCCCACATTATAAACTTCTAGTTCTTTATTCGATAAATTCCCAAGTTAGACCGTTATACTTCTAATTTCTTAACCGATATAGACCATAAATTCCGAAGAGAATAACTGAATCCAATAATCGAAGTCTATACTAAATTTTGCCAATAATCTGTTGTCGTATTTGCCACTCGTCACGAACGATTTCAATATGCACCAACCCGTCGTCTTCCTTTTATGTTTTTAGGACGGCATTCACAAATGACAAGAGATATTATTCCATGAGGTCAAAATAAACTTTTTAAATTCACTTCTAATTCTCATATGGATTAAAACAAAATTAGTGCAAATCTTTCTTATAATGTGATAGACTTGAAAACTGAAATTCAGAAGAAGAAATAATAACAACACAGTGTGGTTCTTAAACCCTAGCCATAAAAATGAAAGGAACTGTTTTTAAGTAATTATTCCGTAGAGTGCTATTTTATGAGTTATGTGAAAGTTTGCTGTAGCTCAATTTTAATGTAGGCATTACTTAAGAATTTCGCATAAGTAGAGAACATCTTATTAATTAACAACTTGTGAAAAAAGAATATTTAGTACATCGACCACTTATCGGTACAAAAAAAGAAAAAGGTTAGATCAAAATTTCGCTGAAATCAAATATGCTACTGTTGAGAAGTCAAAATTTTTCAATTTCATTGGTGGAAAAATCTTTGAGTAAAGGGCATCAAAATACTTAATTCAAACTCTGCATCTCACAAGATTTTTTGTTTAAAGAAGCACGCTTAAGAGCGAACTGGAAGCATACATGCGTAAGTTTTCTGTGATATAGATTATTACAGACGTATTTGAAATATTTTTATATATGAAATTTTTATTACATTAAAGAAGTCAAAAGATCATATTCTATCCTCAATTTTCTTCGTTCTTTATTATAGTTTTTGAAAAAAAAATATTTGAACAATTTCTTTATAAACTTAGGTTTGAAGCTATTTGCTCTTCCCTCTTTTCTCCACCCAATCAAAACATACCAAGCTCACTCACTCACTCACGCTCACACACACTCTCACTCTCTCACTCACTCACTCACTCACTCTCTCTCTCTCTCTCTCTCTCTCTCTCGATGGCATGAGAATTTGAAATATTTTGAAATATCTGAGAATCTCTAAATCCTCAAAATAGACAGTTTTCGTCAAATTCTAATTCTAAATTATGAATAATTATTGTTCCTCACATGATTTTTAGTTTTTAATGCATTAAGATTTCATAGCAAGTCAGTTTACAGAACCCTATGAAACAAAGAGCGTATCTTTTCTATAACGAATCGTAACACTAATACCTTTATTAGAGGATTATCTGGTATTTTAAACGGCTTCGTCTCCCGGAAGCAAACGCCGGAAACGCATTTATTTACGGGTAAGTAAGTAACTTGCACTTTAAAGATAGCGTTGAAGATATTTAAGTCGAGCAAGAAACATCTGAAGCTATAACGTTTCTTTGACGCCCGTCTGAAGAGGTCTTAACTGCATGCAAATTAAATAGGTATCCTCCTCGTCAGGGCCATTCCTTACTACACTTGTCCTTCCCACTCTCCCACAATACTTGTGTGAATCAATACCGAAAAATCTTAAGACCACCATGACGAAGGAGTATTTCTCCCTTTTCCTTCCCCCAACCGGAAGTTGTTCTACCCTACCCGCTTTGATCCTAATCGTAACCGGAAGCTGTCAGGTCGAAAAATAAATATTTTGAAGGTTCGCCCCTGCGGTATAACGAGGGGGAAAAAGATACCAATACTCGATTCGAACCTTTTTCATTGAATAAGGATGATTGGTTTGGTTTGGTTTGTTTGGTATTAACGTCCTTTTCAACTGCCATGGTCATTTCAGGACGGCGTTATAGGGGCCGCAAATTTTGCCTCGCAAGGGTTCTTTAACGTGCAGTCGGCAAACGACTACACGGGACCAACGGCTTTACTTCCCTTCCGAAGGAAGTGCGTGATCTCAGGATTTCCCCCTGAAAAATCCTCGTCGTCCTCGGCCAGGATCGAACCCGCGTACTCGGGCATCAGAGGCGATCACGCAAACCACTGAGCCACCGAGGCCGATGAATAAGGATGAGTCTGGAACGAATAGCTAAGTGAAGACAGAAGGTGTTCTTGTGACTAATTTAAAGCATCGCGTAGATCTTCGTGCAATCGAACGAACGAAGCAACAGTTCATCCCCCGCGTTCAGAAAAACGGCTCCCGGGCTGCTTCTCTTCAAACTCAGCCACGTAATCCGATGTCTTCATAATTCTTAATGTTTGTTGTAAAGAGCTTTCTATATAGATTTTTTTTATCCTGCTCTAAATGAATCCTTTGTGATAGAAGAGTGGCTAAGAGGTTAAAGGACAGGAAGCCACACAGGCGCATACGATGAACACGAGATTTTTCCCTCGTGCCTAAATAAAGGGCTCCAAATAGAGCAGCCGTTAAGAAAGAACAGACTGCGAAGCGTCGACATGTTTCACTGAAAAGTGCCTGGTACTCGCAAACTTGCTTCTCTCACTATGCAGAAGCAAATTAACAAATTGCCTAAATTTAGAAAATGTGCATTGTTTTTATCATTAATAGAATTTGAACCATATATGGTGTGATGACACCAATGCAGATAACATTAACACTAAATAAAAAGGGGAGAAAGTGACCTATTTATTCTTTTCTTTGGTCTCAATAATTTTTGTGATTCATTAATCTCATCAAATGCTTTAAAAAGTTATATCTGTGATTTCAATATGTGCGCATCTACAACTTTGTGCCATAAAAATGGAATAATGGAAGTTATCATAAAAATGACACAAACACAAGACGTGTTAAACCAAAATGCAACTACAGCTCCTGGCGAATTTAATTCACAAAATTCAGGGCTATTTAGCTATATGTTACACAAAAAATTAATTAAAAATGGAAAATTAATAAAGATAATCTTTCTTCAAAAATGACAAAAAAATGGAATACTTCCTTTCTACCGACAAAAAAATGGAATAATTAACAAACTTACGCAAATAAACAATTCAAACTAGGTGAAGTTTGTTTACAACTACGTTTCTGCTTAATATTTCGTTGGCCATCCTTTTGCAAGAATGACAGCGTGAATTCGTTGCGGCGTTGATGATATGAGCTTGTCACATTCCTCCTGAGCAACTTCAGCCCAAATTGACTTCAATTTCACTTTAAATCCGCTATGCTTGCTGGTTTCTCGAGGTATAGACGTTGTTTCATATTTCTCCAAAGGTTCTCGATGGGGTTGAGATCGGGTGAGTTCGACGGCCATGAGAGAACTGGGATATGATGGTCTTCCAGCCACTTGCCAGTTGACTTGGCAGCATGAGGAGGTGCAAGATGATGCTGGAAAATTATGTGTTCATCATCCACTGGTAGGTCTTCAAGTGCAGGTATCAGGAAAGCATCTAGAATATCTTGGTAAACAGTTGCATTGATGGAACTGTTGATGAACCCCAAGCGTCCAGTACCATATGTTGACATGCACCCCCACACCATAACAGAGGGTGGGAATTTAACATATGGCTCATTCTTACGGCGCCAAACTCGACAACCTTTATCACCAAAAACTAATTCAAATCGCGACTCGTCGCTGAACACTACTCTTCGCCACTCATCAACAGTCCAGTCAACGTGCTGTTTGCACCACTGCAACCTCTTATTTCTCTGCTTCGGAGTTAAGAGGGGCTTGGTTTTTGGAATACGGCATGAAAACTTCAGATCATGTAGACGTCGAACTGTCGTCCGGTGAGATACATTCACGTACCGCAGCCACTGTCGATGAAAGTGCTTGGAAGACTGAAATGGGGCTTTCCTAACAATCTTCTGCAAAAACCTTTCATCTCTGGGGGTGGTTTTCCTTTTTCTTCCGCAGTTTGCACGTTGTGTGTTCACTCCATGTCCTTGAGCATGTCTTGCCAATATCTTAGAAACTGCTGACTGCGAGCACTTGGTTGTAATTGCTATTTGTTTCTGGGTAAGGCCATGTTCTCGTAATATCAGAATTTGTTTGCGAACAGATGGTGACAAATCTCTAGAACCTCCCATGTTGAGAAGCACAAATGGAATAACATAAATTGAAAATTATACTAGCCTGGTCAATTTGCATAAAAAGTGTTTCTACAGGAATATTCCATTTTTTTGTCGGTAGTAAGGGAGTATTCCATTTTTTTGTCATTTTTGAAGATAGATTATCTTTATTAATTTTCTATTTTTAATTAATTTGTTTGTGTAACTTATAGCTAAATAGCCTTGAATTTTATAAATTAAATTCGCCAGGTGCTGTAGTTGCATTTTGGTTTAACACGTCTTGTGTTTGTGTCATTTTTATGATAATTTCCATTATTCCATTTTTATGACACAAATTTGTATTTCTGCAGGAATGATTTCGATAATAAAAAGAGTTCTTTCAATGATGGGTGCAATTTTAATAGCACGGGGGGAAAAGATTCACCTTCATCCAATTTTTACCTAAGCCAAAAGAGTTCCGTAATAAATCTCAATACAGTAATACGATGTTTTTGTTAAGTGGGTCATAAGTCTGTCTCAGTCACAAATTAAAATTTGTTATTATCCCGACTCTGTTATTCTGCCAAACAAATGAAAGCTTCAAACATTCATAAAATTAACAAATTTTTAGCCTTTTTTTCCCTGTTCGCTCTTTATCTTTTTTTTTCATTGGGTTTATGGCATAACCTATTTTTAAATTGTTGATTTTTTTTAAACTTTTAATTATACTTGTCGTCCCGTTTACGCTGCTGACGCCAAATAGAGAATGGTAGGATGATTTTGAACTATCTAATAATAAATATATACAGTATAGTCTCAAACGAGTCTCAAACCTTTAGCTCCAAAACCAGCTTTAGATTATTCTTTGGGGGGCATCGCGTGAAACGTATCATTTAAAAATGCAACTGACAATATTTTTGTTGCAAAGATACTATCAGCAGGGCTACCGAGAGGGTGGGGACAAAGGGGAGAATCCCTCGGGGGTTCCAGATTTCGGGGGACAGGAGTTAAGTTTGCAATGTTTAAGCGACAGTCAAAACGCAATTATGAACTTACAGTCACGTAAAAGGCCCGTAAAGGCCAGCCCTAGGGGGTCACATTAATTGAAAAAAAAAAACAAAAAAACTTTGTAAAATACTTTCTAACGATATTTCTTCATTTAATGCTTTTCTCTTTAGAGATATGTCATAAAATATCGCTTTTATAAAAATATGTAAAATTTAAATTAATGATCTTAAAAAGCAAATAATGTAAGAAGTGGAAATTTCGAACAACAATTCTAACAGTTTCCGAGAGCTGTTCATTCATCACACTATTATATTTGTTAACATGCATAGACACACATACAGACACCTTTGAGTGATAAAGAAAAAAAAATTCTGGAGTTGACATTGAATGTAGGTGAACAACAAAAAGTGGAAGTAGTTTGTTTAAAATTACAGCGAAAAGATAAGAGGAACTCCTCCATCCAGTGACATCAACAGCGAAAAAAATTTTTCGAGAAAAACAAGTTTTTTTGTTTTTTTTTCAAACAACACACGCGCGCACACACACACAAACACACGCACACACAAAGTAATTACGTACAGTGCTTCTTTCGCTCGACCAAAAGTTCGAACAAGGCTTGCAAAAACAATATCAAAAATTCACTTCTAAAAATAATTCATGTCCTCCAGCTTGAATCATTCTCCTTAACCATTTCTTGAGAAGCGAGAAATTTCCTGCCGGCCTATGTATGGCAGGGTGCTTAGCCCATTGAAACGGTTTGGCGCCCTCCGGTGCTGGCATTGCACAATATGAGTTATACCCTTATCCACTCTACCGAATACAGAATCAAGTCAACATCGAGTCTAATCAATAATTCTGTTCTGAAGTATCATCAGAGTTTTCGTTCCAAAATTCTGAAGATAATTCTGTTGAAGAACACGGGAAACTCACTTAATACCCAGTATGATCTTAAAGTGGGCATACGGGAAGAGTAGCGAAAATGTTTCTTTAAATTTGAAAAATTGATGATGAGAACAAGAAAGTGAGTGGGTAATAATATTAATGCAATCAGATCTTGTATCATAATTTTAATAACCATTGATAAAAGAGAGCGAATAAATATTTATAATGCATAACTGTAAAACTATTTGCGTAATTATCACAATTTACTAACAATTTGTTCAGATCTGAAACTTTTTAGAAATTTTGTTAAGCTTTAAATAATACATAAAATTTCTGTAACTTTATTTTCCAGCATAAGTCCAAAAATTTCTATCAGAAGAAAAGATCCTCAGACTTTAAAGACTTGCATATTCGAAAATTGCGATTAAGTTCAGGTCAGGTTAGGAAACCGGTTTTAAAATACGTATTAATTTGTACATTTTACTTTCATCTCTAGAAATTGACCTTTTTATATTTATTTACTTTTTTTTTATCGGGGCTCACTGCCTTTCCTCCCCTTGTGTGTTCCAGTTTTCATTGCGAAGCTCACGATCATTTTTATTATTATCTATTTTTTTTTTTCTTTTTCTTTTTTGGAGATTTGCTTTTGGCAATGAGAAAGCCGTTCGCTGTATTGAAGTTGGCATTAGAACACGTTTATGTCGTATAAACGAGGTTAAGAACGGGAAGTACGAGAATTCGAAACATGAAAATGAGAGAGAATTTGACAGATTTGAAAAAGAAGTAATAATTTGTATCCAGCTGAGGATAATTCGTATTACGATGACGGTGGGGGAGCATTGGCAACAATAGAGTGCAGGAACAAAGGAGGAGAGACAGAGGAGCCGTGGTGGTTTGCCCCAGTGGGGTGCGGGCAGATAACGGCTGGCCTTGCCGATACCGTTAACGTCTTTCCCGGCAACCAGTGTCACTGTACCCGAGCACTTCAGTCGGTTCATTCATACAGCAAAAACAGGCGTTCCCCTTCAGCTGAACGTCCTTCCCCACAAGGAACGCTTAATTAATACTGTCCTTCATTGTTTGCACATTGCCAGATGAATCCCGACCGAATCAAATGTGTGTTCATTAAGTTCTTACAGTACTAGGTTTTCACCAATAACTAGCAAACTGATAACATGCATATTTTAACAGAGTTGATTTTTACAAATATTTAATATAAAAAATTCAAAATTACGAGGGAAAAAAATTGCTTAATGTCAAGGAGATTTAAATTGACACATGTGTTAAAGGGATGTTATCAACTTGTGCGTTATCCTACTTTGTTTATATTCCTAATTAAAATGCTCTTTTTTTTCTAGAGTAAATGTAGAAAAATGGATTTTAAAAAACGGGCAGGGGAGAACTTACTATTGCCATATCGCTGGCCATACTCTTCCTAGAGCTTTCCAAGTTGGGGCCGAGGCTATTGAGGCGTGCGGGTAACGCTGCCACAATCCCGAGCACAGGGAGAAGAAGCATGGCACGGGTAGAGGTCCACTGATCGAATCCATTGAACATCATTGTCACTCGGCACCAGAATAGGAAATGTACACTTTCTTCGTTATTGTGATTTTTTAATTATTATTTCGCTTCCCTTCGTTTCTTTGTTATTTGAGAGGTAGCAGGAAGCCTCTCCCTCTCTTGGAATACAACCCCACCAAGGAATCCAAAGAGGGCGCGGCGTCGACGGCGTCGTCGGCGGCGGCAGTAGTAAAGGCATATGCGGCTACAGCGTTCGGGCACCGTCGTCTCTCTAGCTCGTTCGCTCGTCATCCATTGCTTTCCTCTCGATCCAAGGTTCCATAATACGACTTATGCAGCGGCTCGGACATGCAGTCTACCAATGAGAAGCCTTCGTAGCACTGTCGCCTCCAAGTATTTCTCCCCTTCGGTTCGACTCCGGGCCTTCTCTTATTTTTATATTTTATTGTTATTTTTTTAAATTTTCGCTCTCCTCGCTGTTACAGAACAGTCAACAACCCGCCCGCTTAATGCGCACGCTCCAGAGGCAGAGGTTCACTTTACTTTCTGTGTAATCTGTGTCGAGATGGCGCTGTGTGCGTCTGACGTTGCTCTTACCCGTCTTCCCCATCTCATTAGGCGCATTCGGCGGCACTCAGATCTGAGAGAACAGCGTTCGGCGAGCAATTTGTTACATCCGTCTGAGAAGAAAATGTGTTCGGCACGCAACGAATCTGTCAGATTCTGAGCTCAGACGCTCAGCAAGCTTTTCTTTTTCTGTGTGCTCAGATTGAATATGGCGGCGTCCACTGCGATGTGAAGCTATCAAAAAAGCTACGAGAGCCACATCATTGTGATGCCCAGTGTACCCTTTCCTCCCTGGCCTTATGGTATACTCTTCTCGCGATCGAATATTAATCATGCTGAGTTGTTACAAATTTTTATTTCATGTACACTATTATTAGTAAAACCGCCGTTTCTTCTCAATATTTGAAAAGTCGGTAAAGCCATTTCTTTCTGAGTCGGTAAAGAGCGTTCGGCAACAGTCACTCAGACGCTCAGAAAAGCGGTCACATACCACGTGACAGTTCTCTCAGATCTGAGCCAGATCTGAGTGCCGCCGAATGCGCCTATTCCCAACTGATGAGGGTTCCATAAATCCCAACGTCTATTAACGAAATCGGCTCAAATGTATACATACAAAATTGAAATCATTTGTTTATTCGGAATATCAAAAATGTTTCATCTTCGTCTCTATGTTTTGATAATTTCGTGTACGTATAATGATAATATTTACTCTGATTCCGTTAAACGGCAGCCGATCAGAAGCACTATCAATTTATTAAGTCTGTAATACGTATGCGCGTATTTATTTTTAATTACATTTTTCATTCCAAAATTCCATGCACGATGTTTAAATCCCCCATGCTCTGTTTACACTATGAACCATGGATCATCAAGGGATATTGATCTATTAGATATCTTCATAGCAAAATTCGAATCAAATAGACCCATGAAAACCTCGCTATGCGTACCATAATTCATATTTGCAGGTCAAGATTTTCTGTTTGATAGCATTTCATGAAAATATAAGCCGTTTGATCAACAATAAGAATATTTATAAGTACTCTCATAAACATACCGTATTTGTTTATCATTTTCTCTTTATTAAATTTTGCCAAAAAAAAACTTTATTTCATCTAATTAAAATGTTGAAAAAAGGTGAGTAAAAAGATAAAGATTTAAATTTCTTAGCTTAAATTCTGAAAAGCAGACGATGTTCTAAGGATTTTTTTTATAAACTGAAAGCAAACACGTTATCTATTGAGTTTTCCTCTTTTTTGAGATAAACCACTTATACTGGAGAAATGATGATAGAGGAAACAAGTCATCTAATTAGGATGACTCAGTTTTTTTCTTTTGCAAAATGCCTATATAAAGTGAAATATACTTTTCAACAACTCCAATATCCAAATATTTTGGTCGAGATTTTAGCGTGATTGGCCTCGGAGAGGACACGGCTGGAACAGGCGGAGACTCTAGTTCAGGAAGGTTGATGCGTCAGTTGTTCTATTAATTTTGACACACGACCGTAAGGAATGTCACGTGACGGTTTGTTTACAAATCAAAGAATGCTATGAGCATAAATCTGTATAGAAGTATCGCGTCGATTTTAAAAACTAGAAAAGATTTTCCTGGTTGTTGTTTTTTTATCTGTAAATTCTTATCATATTTTAATAAATTTTAGATACGTTTTCATTAGAGATTATTTATTTGAGAAAGTTTATTTCGATCTTCCCACAGAATTAATTTGCTAATGACTGGAACATATTCAAAATTAATATTTTCCCACACACAAATACTAATGAAAAGGTCTAGTGAGCTACTTCTAAAATAAAATCAGTTATTTTGTAAGATTAACTGCACCGAATGAAGGAAAAGAAAGATTCGATTTATTCATTTTTCCTCTTATCATCTCAGAGAACTGCTTTTGAGTTCTTGTCTTCTACTAATTTTTAACCTCTTTACCACATATTAACGATTACACAGATGAGACAGTCAATGTTAAAGTAATGGAAGCTTTATAGCTCACTGTTTTGACGTCATCGATTGTAGCCACCGCCGGGTATGCTGTTTGGAAACATTCGCTCTTACATGTATTTTGATATTTAATAAAAAAAATTTTAAATGTCAATTTCCAAATATGTATATTACGAGGGTTGGGGCAAAAGTCATGGCAACTATTTTTTTTCTTGAAGATACCAGTCCGGTTGGAAAATGTGACATATACAGATGAAAGGACAAGGTGTTAACTACATGTGTGGACAATGAATAGCACTAAAATATCGTAACACACTAATTTATTACGGTAGTATACAGGGGAATATGGCCTTCACGGTGCAAAAGAATGACAACAAAGTACACATAAAGTTGACATGACAAACCTGGGCCTAAAGACCCTCAAAGTAGTCCCCTGCTACTGTCACCACACGCTGCCAACGATGTGGGAGGCGCTGAATATCATCAGCCTCAGGCGCTGAATACCATCAGCCCGAACGTTGCTCATCACTGGTTGACACACGTCCTTGCTGAAACTTTCCTACCCACCGTGCTACTGTACGGTATGGTAGAGCATTATTCCCAAGGGCTTCCACTAATTCACTGTGACATTCCATCGCATTTCTCCCTCGGAGAACGGCCATTTTGATGTAAGCGCGCTGCTCAACACGGGTTACTTCCATCTCGCACGACACTCACCAACTGACTGATTTCACAGCCCTCGCTGCGCTACTACCAGCTATCACAGAGCCATCTGTTGTTCTGCATACACACTATGCCTGCAGAACTTGCACACGACACATATACGTTTGTGATCCGTTCACATATCTACAAGAAAAAAAATAGTTGCCATGACTTATGCCCCAACCCTCGTATATTTTTTTGTGTGGTGGAAAGTGTATTACTCATTGTTTTTTATTAACTACGTTAATTTAGTCTAGTCATCGATTGTAGAGAACCTGGCGATAGCCTGGGGCATAATCACTTGACCACTTTCCATTATTCTCCGTAGCCCACGAGAAAGATAGGCCGAAGAAAACATTAAATAAACAACAATAATATGCTTGTCTAAGTTATATAAAAGACTTTGAGAGTAAGATACCTAATAAGATTTGGAATTCTTTGGAATAAAACTTTAATTTATTACTAGTATAATAACTAAAGTTAGCTTTCTAATAGAACACTACACATTGGCACCACGGTCTATAGATATTCATGGTCATCGAGCTCCATTGTTAAAATGAAGCTAAAGTTTCTAGCTCCCGGTAGGGCGGGAACTCTATTGAAAAGTGGCGCTGCATGTACAATCGGCCCAAATGCGCCTGCAGAGCCGCCCTATCGGCAGATAGAAACTTTACTTTCATTTTCAGTTTCAATGAAAAACTCTATCGCAGATCACGGTCGGCCTTAGTGCGATCTATGCGGCACCTGGCGCGATCTGTTTTCCTTAGCTTCTCGAAACAATAGAAAATGGCCGAAGCTCGATGACCATGAATATCTATAGACCGTGACTGGCAATAAAAAGTCACATGACCAAAGTAGATCTAGCAACAATCCAATCTTCATTGTTTCCATCTTGGATTTCAACAATCAGTGTTTTTTCGTTTGTTGGAAACAATGAAGGTTGGATTGTTGCTCGATCTACTTTGGTCATGTGACTTTTTAGTGTCCCGGCCTGTCTTTCTCGTTGGCTACGATTTTGCTCCATAGGACGTCATCATTTGCCTTATCTGTGTAATCGTTAATCTGTGCTCTGTACTAAAGAAATGTACACTGCAACTTATTGTTTGGTAATAAACTTTACTTCCCAATTTTTAGAAAAGAGCTACACGGAATGGGCTAAAATATAAATTATTTTTAGTAATTTCAGAATATTTCTAAATATTCATAAAACAATCTTGAAGAAAATGCCCAATATTTATTTCAGCTTTTCATAATTATCTATTATTTCATGATAACATAGAATAGCTAATATTCGGTTACGTTTACATTTATATTTCGCATTAATTTTACATTGTAACATTCCGGAAAAACCGTTTGGTATGGCACTGGAAAATACCGCGGTGACTATACGTACTACAGGAAAAAGGAGATTAGGTTCCTCGGGGCTTCCTCGGTACGCACTTTTGCTACTCATTAAACAAATGATTTCGTGTACCGTTCTTATAAAGAATATTTGTTCTACAAACAGTACATATTTTATGAAGGAAATATACGCTTTAACACGAATCTAATAAAAACTGAACTTCACTAGTCTTAACATTTTTAATGATACAGTTTATGGCTATGACAATTTCATCCTGGCTTAAGAAATTGAGTCAGCGTATTTGTCTGCCATATTGAGTCTGCCATGATTACAACGTATTTCTTTCAGCAGCTGATCATAAAGCTTTTATTTGCATGCACTGGAAAGTAATGTTTTTTGTTTTTTTTAACAAATCAAACTATCCTCGGATGATGTATCAATATGAAGTTATAACGAGAGTTGGCCCTAACTAATTTAAGAAAAAATACTCCATATGCCGCGAAACGTACACAGGTGACATTATTATTATTTTCCACACATTTTGCTATCTTGCTGTCATGAGAAATTACTCCCACTCAAGGGACCTCTTGAGAAAGGGAATAGCGGAAATTCCGAGATGTAATTTGGGTCTGACAGATTTGTGATGGGGCCGGCTAGTTAACAAGCCGAGATTAATTGCTCCCGATGGCGAGGATCCTGCTCACGATGGTTGCCATGCACATCCCCGCTTGCTTTTGAAGGATCGAAATGTCTATATTAGACGACAGCTTCCCAGTATATCGCTTGATGGATTTTGTGGCAACTCCAGTTGTCCCGAAGACAATGGGGATTACTTCGGCATCCATTTTCCATAGTCTCTTAATTTCTTTCCAAATATTGTGATATCGGTCGAGCTTATCCAATTTATTTGGACCGATGTTATAGTCAGGCGGAACATTTTATTAAATACGTTTTGTTAGTGGTGAGGTCTATGTAGATAATATCAAGCTTATTATATATATTTGTACTGGCATCTTCCAGAAGATTTTAGACGAGCAGTTTTTCATGAGTAGTTCATTCAGCTTCCCGTTCCACTATTGCCCCGGCACCTTAAAATTGTTGGTCTTCGCTAGCATCCAATGGATGTTGTATTCACCAGCTAGCTATGTCACCTCACACACGGTATTCAGAAAGTTCCAGGACTGCCGCCCGTAAAATAATACAAGTGGCGTCATCTCTGCGCGAGAAATAGAATCACGCAGCAACGAGCTTGGGCCACACCCATACTAAGTTTCAGTCGGTTTCGACGAGTTCTGACTTGTGGGCGTTCATTCGCGTAAAGTATGAGGCCAGAATTGTTGGACAGTGGAAAGTGATGGCTGTTGCATGACAATGCACCGTCTCACAAGTCTATCATTGTGCAGGGATTTTTGACGAGCAAGTAGGTTGTTAACATCGACTACTCCCGTACTCATCGGATTACAAATTTGGATAAATGATTACGGGAAGGATGGTCGGATGTTCACAACCTGCCTTCCTGTGAAAAATTCCTGCACAATGATGAACCTGTGAGACAGTACATTGTCGTGCAACAATCACCACTTTCTACTATCTAACAATTCTGGCATCACACGATGACAAGAACACACAAACACACTTTACGCGAATGAATGCCCACAAGTCAGAACCGTCGAAACTGAATGAAACTTCTTATGTGTGTAGCCCAAAATCATTGCTGCGTTATTCCATTTGTTGCGCAGAGATAGCGCCAATCGTACTGTTTTACGGGCGGTAGTCCTTAAATTTTTTGAACCGCTGTGTATATAGAAAATATTAGCTCACTGTTTTGCAAGCACTAACTATATGATCAAAGGTCTTTTCACAGTTCTTAGATAGACAGTATAAACATCCTCTCCTAGTCGTTTGCAGATGTTTTTCATGTAGTACTTGGTTTTTACTTCCTGGTTTTGGATGGCAACTATATCGGCTTTTAGGGAAGGCGTGATGGGTTGCCGTTTTAGTCAACTGAATGACATCTGGCTGTCAACATGGGCCTCTTAGTGTAATTTCTAAACTGTCCATGCTTTCCTTTCCACTTCCAATTGTTGTCACGTTGGTGATATTGTGACTTCTTCACATGGATGCTTGATGATTCCTTGATCAGTTGATTCTCAATCACAGATAGTTTTAAACAGAATGTTTGACAGATCTTCTGGATAGAATATTTGTTTTTTGTCTATATTTAAATAGCACAAGTAGCATCACCATCATCCTTCCTCTTGAGAGAGAGGGCATGTTTGATAAAGTGAATCAATACCGATGAGCCCCTCTCCCACCGTTCTTAATAGGTAGATATATACAGGGTGAGGCATTTATCTTGAGACAACTAAATATCTCGGAAACTAAGCATTGTACGAAAAAATGTCCAAAATCAAAAGTGAATTATTTCGCGTGGGAAATTCATTAGTTAAAAAATTAAAAAGTATTGAAAAATATTGGATTTTTGAAATTCTGACTTGGGATTCTTAAAGACCATTAAAAAGTAAAATAGGAATGTCTGTAAGACCCACTCTCTATCTCTTTGTCTTCATCGATAAAATTGGTTTCAAAACTTTAAAAGTTCCACACTTTCAGGGCCTCTATCTCCTAAACGGTTGGATCAATTGAAAAAACACCAAGAAGAAAACATTTCTAGAATATTGTGCACAATCTGAATATACCATTAAAAATAGGGGTTGCTATTTAAGATTTGAAAGTTACCCAGCCCCCCTCACAAATTCATTAGTTAAAAGATTACCCCCCTTCACAAGGGGTGGGGGGGGGGTAACTTTTTAATTAAGAAATTCCCCCGCGAAATAATTCACTTTTGATTTTGGACATTTTTTCGTACAATGCTTAGTTTCCGAGATATTCAGCTGTCTCAAGATAAATGCCTCACCCTGTATAGCCCCTCGACGTCAGTTTTGCGTTGAAGGCAATGGTTGTAGGCGAGGAGTCCGCGGTTTCGGATTTCAAGCGATTGAAAATAAGCTGACTTTCAATTGACTATTGCAAAGATGTAAGTTGACACAGAAGGCATTCACACTTTATGGAAACGATTTTATTTTTTGAATTTTAGTCTAACAATCCATATTTATTTTTCTTGTCATGTTCTATCTGATTCCCCTGGTTCTTGACAATAGCCCTACACCGGTATTTCCAGGCTACAAGGCTGTTTCGAAAGGCTACGAGGTCTAACTTGTCCCATCCCCCCTTGCGCAGCTTTCCAAAAGGCCAGTCAAAGATATGCAGCATCGCTTCCCGAGGGTTCTCTTGAACATCCCCAAAGCGCAGAAATCCATTGGGTTGGCATCAGGTGATTTGGCAGGGATGTGGTTAAAGGGAACCGGCGTCATCCCGGTCTCCTGTTACAGCTGAGCCAAGAAATCTGTCGTAGATCTGGAAGTGTGGTTCGATGCCTTGTCTTGATGGAACGCCACATGTCGACAATCGTTTCCGTACAGTTGCGGGATTTGTTTAATGTAGCGGGCGATATTCCTAGTTTCGAAGCAATACTTTTTTTGTGTTGGGGGATTTCCGACGGAGACCAATTTTTATACTCTTTGAATGACGTCCGCAGTCTTCACTTACTTGGGATGCGCTTTCGGACCCGGCAGTTGACCCATTCTTTCTGCAGAACGAGCTTTACCACGGGAATTGAGTATATTGGGAATGCCAAGACCTTTTAGTTTCTATTTGACTGTACGAGTAATTATCCTCGGAAAGGGCGGTGACCTACCTTTCTAACTAATGGTTCACTTTCGGTGGTATAATTACATGAAAACAAAATAATTATCCCACCAACACGTGTTTATGTATCAAACGTTTCTTACCCATAATTCCCTTTCACGCAGATAAATTTGCATGGAAATAAAAGTAATCTTAATTTTGTTTCCATAAAGTGTGAATGACCTTTTGTATAGGAACTGCGTAGGTGTTTATTGCTTTTCCATGTTCCGAGAATTTAATTTCGTTGACAGTATTTTCTTCAGTCTCTTACTATATTCCTGCTTGAGGCCCAGACGGATTTCCGCATGATTGTTTTTGCCAGACTCCTTTATTGACAGATATTTATAGATCACCTCATACTCCTCGCCGCTGAATAGTATGTGGCCCTCGTTACATATTGCTGTTGGCACTTTTCCTCTTTTCAGGTGGAGCACCTTGCACTTATCTAAGCCGAAAGACATGCCGATGTCCCGAGTGAAAATCCCAGTCTAATAACATGTGAAGCTCATTAGATGTCATCCATGTACAAAAGATGGGTTAATCAGACGACCTTGACCTTTAATCTTGCATCCAATCCTGTTACACGCTGTCAGGATTGTGGAAAGTGGGTTCAGAGCCAGGCAAGACAGGAGAGGAGACAGGGAATCTCCTTGGAAGAGTGCACGATTTATTTTGATTGTCATCATATATGTATTATTATTATTATTATTATTATTATTATTATTATTATTATTATCGTTATGGTTGGCATTAAAGATTTCTGCCTCGAGAATTACTCATTCAGATGGCACCCGGACTATATTTTTAAAGTTTGTATAACAGCCATTTCATATCCGTTACAAAAGTTCTTCAACCTGTCATTGAAAACCGGGATATACCCGAAGACATGGAAGATGGTCAATATCACACCTATAGTCAAGAGAACTAATTCGCATTCACCAATCGACTTTAGATCAATAACAATTATCACTTTTTCAGCAGAAACTTATTTTAATAGGTTTACCTGAAAAATTGAGCAAATGGTTTATCTCATTATTTTAATGGCAGAACTTTCCTCATCAAGTATGAGAATGGATCTTATCTCAAAGGCAAAATCCGTAATGGCGTTTTCCAAGGCTCGCCACTAGGCCCGATGTTATTCAAGTTGTTTATGGCTGACTGCTTATGGGCCCCCCCAAAAAACCTTAATTTCTGCTATATGGAGGCAATCTAAAAATTTACTCAGCTATTTGTAATTGGAATGATTGCCAGAAAATGTCTCCAGCTCTTGATTATATCTCTCATTGGGCTACGAATAATGGATTTTCCTTATATGGATCAAAACCTTTTATCATCACAGATTCTAGAACAGTAGTAAACCATGAATTTAACTATAAAATACATCGAACTACAACAATAAATGACTTGGGAGTACCCTTCAATAGTAACTTAACATTTACTAATCATTTAGATATGTTATTAATGAAAATAAGCGAATGTCTTGGCCTAATCAAGCGTGTAGCAATTTTTTTTCCAAGACAAGATACCTTTTTAACTCTTTTTAAAACGATTGTCCTTCCTAAAATCATATAAATCTTCTGGATCTGGTATACACATAACCTTCAATTACTAGGACACTTAATAAATAAATTCAAAACTTTAACTCATTGTCATCTCGCATTTTTATTACCAGTAACAAAGCCCAACTTCAGACCTCTTTTTTAACATACATCATTTTATTAAGGAAAATTTATTGAATTCTTTAATTAATTTATTAAATGGAAAAAACATCGGCTCCTCGAACCCTAGAATTACCAGTCATTCGAGTCCCGATTTATAAAAGAAGTTCTCAAATTTTAGTGTTTATTGTTAAAGATCGGACAAACCTGATCTAACTGGATTCGGCGTTTAAATTAATTGATATTGATAATAATAACTTTCACAACATAGATATTTTTAATGACAAAACGAGTAGATTATGACATCATTTATTTTCTTAACTTTCCTTTTCCCCTTCCAATTAACAATTTTATCATTAACCCCACATAGTGTTTGTCCTTCATTTGCACTTAGTCTCTTCGTTACTGTATTAACCATCATTCGTCTCCCATTATAAGTATGTAATCACACATAGATGTATTTCGGTTAAAGCCACTTTTGCCAGAACAAAAGTGGATCAATATCTTATTATAAGGGGGAAAATCACACGAAATAAATCCTCTTGTAACATACAATAAAATTCAATTAATCCGCACGAGCCTAATCTGAATTAAAAAGAAATAATATAGCCTTTAATACCAGTAAATAAAACATTAAATAAGTTCGTAGCATAATCCGGCTTAACATAATTCTGCAGAGGAAGTAGCTTTAAGATGATTTATGTTAAGTGTTTGCAAATCCTTAACACCGAAGTCAATACAATCTGCGTATTATTTTTGAAACGATGCCAATTGATTTACCGTGGTATGTTAAGTTTTTTATTTATTATCAATAAATTAATCCAAGACACCAATAATAAAGATAATAATGTGGACAACAACGATTAATTTTCGATCACCTTCACTTATTTTGGCTCACAAGTTTATAAAATCTCAAAATATTTTAAAAGATTTAATTCCAACGTTCTCTTTAAAATCACCAAAACCAGCAAAAACACAAAAGGAACACAAACTCAAAACTTG
Source organism: Rhysida immarginata (assembly GCA_023313115.1). Lineage (NCBI taxonomy): Eukaryota > Metazoa > Arthropoda > Chilopoda > Scolopendromorpha > Scolopendridae > Rhysida > Rhysida immarginata. The sequence goes on from JAHWFO010065174.1 coordinate 226,541, forward strand.
AAGAAAAAAGTAGTATTTATCGTTTAAACTGTGTCAACGTGGTGAAATTTATATAGGAAAAACAGAGAGAAAACTCAAAATTTGTTGTAAAGAAATGAACGGATACAAAGAGAAGGACGAGACACAAGAACCCTAGAATACAATAAATAATAGTTATTAATTAAAAATACAAATTAAATAAAAAATAAGATATAATAAACAAAAATAAATAATCAAAATCAAAATAAAAAGCTGACGTTTCAGATAGAGACTATCCTTT
>JAHWFO010065174.1:226899-250430 GCA_023313115.1 Rhysida immarginata
TAGTTATTAATTAAAAATACAAATTAAATAAAAAACAAGATATAATAAACAAAAATAATTAATCAAAATCAAAATAAGATTTTCGGATAGAGATTATCCTTTATCAAAGCAAAAAAGGATAGTCTCTATCTGAAACGTCAGCTTTTTATTTTGATTTTGATTATTTATTTTTGTTTATTATATCTTATTTTTTATTTAATTTGTATTTTTAATTAATAACTATTATTTATTGTAAAGAACATATTAATTATATTAAATACATGGATGATAAGTCAACATATGCTAAGCACATTTTACACACTAAACATCAAATCCCTAAAATTAACAAAGCTTTAAAGGTATTAAGATGTACTGACGACCCTATAAAATGTGATATTTTTGAAGGTTAGAAATTTACAGAGCCAAAAAAATCACAAGCAAATGAATTATTAAATACCAACAATGTCTGCAAATTTTAATTTTTGGAAAGTTGTTTTAATGATTTAATATAATTTTGGTATGCTGGACTTGAAAATTATTCAGTTTACATCCATCATGCCAGGATTTTTCACAAAATACAAATAAAATATATAAGATTTTTAATAAATAAATAATTCTAATTATATTGGTAGAACTATTTTTATTAACTGCGCAAGATTAGATCAATTGCTGCCTTCCAGAATGGAGTAATTGGGCTCTAAGGTATTCTTAAGGTAAGTTGGGGACGACTATATACTGTCCATTTTCATAAAATCCAACTATAAATAAAAGAGAACATGTGAGTTCGTCACGTAAACAGTTTTGCATTGTTGTTGGACGTTTAAGCATTGTTGGCGCTCACTTAAAGCACACGTCGGAACTGAAAAGTCACCTGACCATTGTTGCTGAGCAACAATTTTTACATCAATTAATCACAAAACTATAAATAAAGAAGAAAATGGGAGTTCATCAAACGAAACAATTTGAATGAATTGAATTTGATGAAACTGATTACCGCGCAAACTGCGCGTGGGCCCCGTTCATAACGAATGTAATGAGCATGCTGTTTTGCGAACAAATATTACGTGATAGCGCCAAACGGTTTTAAAATTTGAAATCTACATATTCAGATTAGTAAAAGTCACTGAACATTTTCTTGATAATAAACCAGTCCTGGACATGGAAATGCCCGTGCGAGCCAGCTCGTCTCCACGAGTAGAGACGTGCTGACAGGCAGCAGGGCAGGTTAGGTTAGGTTAGAGATTCGAGCAGTTGCGGTGAAATCCATGAAGGAGAAGGGAAGTGAGGTAAAGGGAATCTGAATAAAGATAAACTAACGAGCGAAAAATGGAATCTTCTTTTGAATTTGATTCTGAAAACTGAAATAACTTGGCGACGTAAATATAATATCTACTATTCCCTTCCTATTCACATTCGTACAAACCAATTATGGAACAAGGCACTTAAAAGTGATCCAAGGAATTAAAATGGATTACAGGTTTGAATATATTATAATAGACACCGACTCCTCTTTGTGAAAGTGGAACCCAATCTACGAGCGTTCGCGACTCTTGCTCGCCAAGGCACCTCTTGCCTAGGGCTGTAATACACCGTCGTAGTTTATTTCGTTTGTTTTATTTCGTTAGGTTTATGGGTTTTTTTCGACAGCCAGGTTATCTTACGCCCTTTCACACGACTAATATCTGTACACAATCAAAGAATTCAACATGATTATTTTCTTTTACGCATTCCAGGGACAAACACAAACATCCATGCCCCCCTCGGGATTCGAACCCGCAACCCGACGGATTCGAGAACAGGAAGGCCTACGCCCTAGTCCTCTCGGCCATCGGGCCGGCAAACCATCGTAGGCCTGTGTAATACTGTCCATCCTAATAAAACTAAAGTGAGCATGTCGTTTGGCGAACAAATTGTATTTGATAGCGCAAAACAATTTTAAAATTTGAAATCAGCAAATTCAGATCAGTAAAAATCGCTGAACATTTTCTTGACAATAAAACCATCGCAGATCTCAATAATTTTTATATTGTCTTTCATCATCGTTTCTCAATTATACAGTCTTGTCATTTTAATAATACAATCATTGTTTGCACAAATATTCTTATCACCTATTGTTATCTTTCAAATTTCAAAATTTGTATCTTTTCATTTCTAATTTCATTTTTACTGTATATCTCGTCCCTGAAGATGGCTTATAGCCAAAATGTACATTGGGCCACATTACATAGATCACTTGCAAAGTCATGGCAACACAACTATATTTTTACGGGCAAATATGTTATACAAACATTTCTTAATATACAGGGTGTCCATAATTAAAGGACCATATTGCAAAGCTGCCTAAGGCGAAACCAGTCATCAGAAAAGTGTGAAATTTTGTGAAAGATTTAATGAAGGGATGGCAGTTTGTTTCAACGAAGAAAAAAAATTAGTTACGAATTTCGCCATCAGAGGCGTTTTAATAACTAATTACACATATACAATAGTTTAACAAGTTCAACATGTGTAAAACACAACAAATTACAACATGACCGCCTGTGCTTACATGCCGGACACTGCTGCTACCATGGGAATTTGCAGCTCTGTCATGTTCCACCTGAAGCGACGAAACCTCCTCTGATGCGTCTGCAGACACGGGTTTCTTCCTCTGCCAGGATGAATTGACAATGATCCTGTTTCTTCAAATTTCGTTATCATTTTCCGAAGGTTTTTCACATTCATGAAAACTTTTCGCATCTCCTTCAATCTCCGAAATCATTACTGCGAAATTACTATTTTGGTAAAACAATTTCACTGGCCGATTTCACGCTTTGAAACGGATTGAAAAAACAGTTTAAAAATAAACCGCTTAAGTGGGTAAAACCGTGAACAAATGGTTTAAGCTTTACAATTTTAAACGGTTTATTTCTTTTCGGAAATTTAACTGCAGAGGGAGCTGGTTGTTATAACCATGGCATGTGTGATTATAACTACAAAACATGTTTTAACAATTTGATTTTTTTAACGACATGATTTACTTTACCTGATATTTGCCTAAATATAGAAATCCAACAATATAATTCGCAATTGCGAGCTCTTCATCCAAATCCCAAGCTCTGATCCGACGCCGCTTCGACGAAGAGTGGTCAGCCATGTTTTTTTTTTCTCAAAAAAAAAAGAGATGTTGCAAAAAAACGAAATAAACGAACGGAAAAAACGACGTTGGTGTCGTTTTCGTTTTTTCCGTTTTTCCCGATCGTTTAAACAAAAACCGTTTTTTTTTCTGAAATAAACGGTTTTTAAACCGTTTTTTTCGAAGCGTGAAACCGCCTACTAACAACGCGCAATCTCGTGAACGGCATACACATTGAACACAGGATCTCCGCGAATGTTCCTCGGCTATTCCTCGGTTTTATACAGTATGTAACAGCTGCTGCGTGACGGCAGATAAATTTACATTTTTACTATAGGTATTCAACGTAAAACGCCCTCTGGTGGCGAAATTCGTAACTAATTATTTTTTTCACTGAATTCCCTTCATTACGTCCTCCACAAAATTTCTCACTTTTCTGATGACTGGTTTCGTCTGTAGGCAGCTTTGCAATAGGGTCCTTTAATTATAGACACTCTACATATGAAAGTACACAATGTACAGTCAACCAAGGGAAATAATCCACGCGAGTTTAATACTTAATATTACATTTCATGCTAATGTGTGGTTTTTTAATAGCTTTTTTAATTATAATTATTTAAATTTAATAATCTTAATAATGTTAACTCTAAATGTAATATTAAATTATTAAAAATAATTTAATATTGAAACAATAAAACTTAGAGTAAAATTCAAGTGTGGATTATTTCCCTTTGACGACTGTACTTACCAATAATGTCTGTTAATGGGTTGCTCTGGAATTATTCTAGACAAGGGAGAAGAGTAAAAATGAAAAAAAAATTATCTTCCGTAATAACACTGAGCACAATAGTCTTAATGTTGAGATGGGAAGTAGCAGACCATCCCCTCTACTCGTCCAATCTGTCACCGTGCGATTTCTATTTGATACCGGAATTGAAAGTTCCATTGCATGGAAGACGCTTCCCTACACGAGAAAACATTGCAGTGAGATTCGAGATTACCAGATTGGACAATGGAGTAGCTGATGGTTTTCGTCGTCTTCCTCGTTGTTGGCAGCGAACGGTTGATCGCTCTTAGAAATTACTTCAAAGGTTCTTAATGTGTTCCTAATGTTAATATGCGTGCAGACTATTGTGCTCAACATTATTTGGGTAGATGAATTTGCTTTGATTTTTACTCTTCTCCCTTGTCTAAAATCCTTCCTGAGTAACCCATGTAACAGACATTATTGGTAAAGTACATTGTGTATTTTCATATGTATATTATGAAATGTTTGTATAACAACACGTTTGCCTGCAAAAAATAGTTGCCATGACTTTGTAAGCGATCTTCATATCTTTTATTATATATGTAAATTTTTATATTAAACATTGCCTTGATTCTTGTCTAATATCTTTCTGCAATGTACTTTATTTATAAATTTATATTGTTAAATGTCAAATATTGCAATCTCTTGACTTTGAAAATGGCAAAATAGCCGAAACGATTGTCAGTCGTTGTATTAAACATTAAATATTGCAAGAAAGATCCAACCATTCCATTTATTTATTTCCATGTGTGCAATACAAGATCCATGTTCCAATGATATTTTATATTTAACTATTTATAAATATTGTATATTTTTTATTATTTATTGTCAATTATATTTTTGAATTCTCATTATTGATAACGCCGCTTTCGAATTACTTTGTGGTTGAATGGCATAAATTTGCTGGTAGGTGTTCTTTTAAATAATTAATTTAGAATTGAGAAGGAAATCGATTTCACATATAAAGAAATCGATATTTGTTACAACAACCAACGTCACAATTTAATCCTCCCGGGAGGGTACGCAGCACTTAGAAGGAAAGAAGCTTAACACTTAAATCAACTCAATTAAACGACTCCACACATTCCTTTCTCTCCATACAAAATTTTTGCCTAATCCACTCTCATTCTTTTTTTTTTCCATACAGAATCGCCATTTATTTATACTTTAAAAACCATACAACCTCAGGTATTCTTCTACTTCTGTGTTTCCCAAACTGTGGTTCGCCAAAACTTTTCTGTAATGGCGGATTAATGTATTGTATGCATGTATGTATGTATCTTTATAAGTCAGTGGCTCGCGCAACTCAGATCTTTGTGAAAGGTGTTCTATTCGATTTTGCCATATTTTCTTTAGCCTTTTTCTCCCACAATTCCTATTTACACGACCAGCTTACAACTGTAAGCTGTTCCTTACTCATTCGTTCCAAATGCCCAAACACTTCAAAGCAGGCTTACAGATCGATTCCTCTTTACTCCACAGCTAACTCTTACATTATCATTCCGAACACGGTCCCATCTAAACACCAGCCACACCCCTTAAAAATTTCATCTCCACAACATCTAAGCGTTTCTTTTGCTTCTCGTGCAACACCCAACTTTCGCTTCCATATGTTAACGTTAGCACCAACACTTTCATGCACAGCTATTTTTGTACACACGTTCTCATTCATAAATGAATTCTCATTCATAAATAAAGAGAAAGGTCCTCCTTTGCAACAATATGAATTTATTATAGAGACGCGTTTCGGTCTTAGACCATCCTCAGTCACGAGGGGAACCTTAAATTCACATTGTTACAAAGAACTTTTCTCCTTATTTATATTTGTGCAACATGGACCCAATTGTGTGATTAAATTCTCATTCCTCACGTATTTCGTCAGAGCATCCACGGCTTGCAGCCTAATTATTATTCTTTATGAAATCACGCCATCAGGGTCACCTTCACTCTCAAACATACCTCCCAAATACACAAATTCATTCACTGATACCAGACGATGTCCTTTTACTTCTAACTTGTAAGTTGTTTGATCTACACGCCTCTCAAACATAAACACCTTCGTCTTCTCAATATTGATTCTCATCTTTTGCTTTTCATACATATCATTCAACCTCTCTACAAGCACACGTAAACCAGCTTCACTCTCTGAAAGATGGCTAGTGTCATCTTCATATATATAAACAACATGTCCTTTCATCCCCACTTTCACGCCAAGCTCATTCACAGCAGCCTCCTTTATGCATGCATCTCCAGGAATTTGTAGCTGAACAATCGGTACACCCGCGCCATCAATTTGTATGTACCGTAACACGTGCAAACATTCCTTACATAACGTTTGCCAGAATTTTATTGTCATTCAATATTCGTTTGAACTGAATAGTTATTCGAAGTAAGCGCTGTCAGACTGCAAGAACAAAGCATAATGGAAATTTCAAGAGAGCCGTAGAGAGCCACGACTTTCTACGACTATAAAAGCATGTATCACGAACTACAACCCCTGCCAAAAAGTTTGCGATAGTTATTGCCGATTCGCTGGCGCCTGAATTTAAAAATAAGGATACACAATTAAACGGTACAAAAATTAATGTATGTTTATTTGGATGATTTACATCACACAAAAATTAGATGATGTTCTAAAAAGATAAGTACACTGAATAAAAAATTAAAACCAAACCCCTGGTTGGAAAAATGTTTGCGATAAGCAAATCAGATGGAAAAACGTTTGCAATAATTTAGTCTTAATATTTTTTACAGTGGTGTAAGTAGGAAGGATTATACCATTAATTTTTAGCTGATAAACCTAACGCTTGTGAAGGCAATAGTTCTTAAAATTATTTCAAAAAAATAAAATTTGCGAGCATAAAATGGGACCCGTTAAAGAACTGCCTCAACAGCTTAAAATGCGCATTGTGAAAATGATAGACGATGGAAAGATTCAAACTGAAGTTGCAAACTTATTGGGATGTGATCAATCTACTGTTTCGACTATATGGAAAAAATTTCGAGCAACAAGCCATGCCCAGACCAACCCAAAATCAGGAAGACCGAAGAAATCTAGCAAACGTCAGAAGAGAACTGTAAAAGAAATCTGCAAGAAAATGAGAAAAAACACACTGAAAGAGATAAATAACGAATGGAAGAAGACATCGCATGTTCGCGTTTGTGACAGAACCGTCCGAAATCGACTATATGAACTTGGTTTCATTCGAGGAAAGCGAAGACAAAGCCGCGTCTAACTTAGAAACACCGACAGAGACGTTTGAAATGGGCAAGAACTTACAAGAAGTGGACAATTGAAGATTGGAGGAAAGTTATTTCTTCTGACGAAAGCCGGATTTGTTTGTGAAGTGGTGACGACGCTGGAAATTTGTCTGGAGGCGTTCAAACGAAAAATTTAATGATGACTGCCTAGTCAGTAAAGAAAAGTTTCCACAAGGACTCATGGTTTGGGATTGCATTTCTTATAAAGGAAAAGGCAAACTGTGCATAATGAAAACAACAGTCGACTCAGAAGCCTATATTAATATTATTGATACCCTCCTTCTTCCAACAGTTGAGGATCATTTTGGAGATGATCAGTGTATCTTTCAAGATGACATCGTATCTTACCATCGTTCAAAACATTTGAAGGCGCATCTTGCTATCATTCAAATACCCTAACTTGAAAGGCCACCCAACAGCCCCGACATGAATCCAATCGTCAGTTGTTGGCACAAGTTGAAGACATTCGTCAAGGAAAAACTCCCAACAAACAAACAAGAATTGTCGGCTTCAATAAAGTCCAGTTGGTCTGAACTTGAACACTGTTACATAAGAGGCCTTATTGACTCAATGCCTAAGTGTATCAAAGCATGAATAAAAGCCAAGGGTTGTGCAACGCATGCCTTTTTTCCATGTATTTCATTATCGCCAACATTTTTCCAACCAGGGCGGTGGAGTTAGCTTTAATTTTTTTCAGTGTTATTATTTGTTTAAAATTTCTTGTGCAATGTAAATCATCCAAACAAACATATATTAATTATTGTTCTGTTTAACTGTGTATCCTTATTTTTTAAAAAAATGAATTAACATCGCGCGCCAGTGAATCGGCAATAAGTATCGCAAACTTTTTGCAAGGGTTATAGTAACAAGAATTTGGAAGGAAGCGAAAGTCTCTGAAAGACGATCCCCGCAGTGGACTACTGCCAGATGCAGTCACTCCGGAAAACATTCGCTATGTAGAGAACGTGGGAAAGGCAGATCCACGTATTACTTACCAGAAGATAGAGGAGTCTCTCCACATCGGATCGACAATTGTCAACACCATTTTGCGTTCATCTTCAACTAAAGAAACGATGTGCGAGATTGATCCTCCACTTGCTGATGTCAGGGTAAAAAGAGGAAGGAGTAAGTGGTGCCATGAAGTGCTCAAAAGATTAAAACAACCGGAATCACAGCATCATAATTAGTAATGAAAACATAGCTTTATCATTATAATGATAAAGAGCATATATGACCCTGGGACTAAAGAGCAGTTAAAAGAGTGAATGCACAAGGAGACCCTTCGCCGAAGAAACCGAAAAGTTTCGAAGCGCTGGAAAGGGTTATGGTTGTTAGCTTCTTCTCTGGCTCTGGTCATGTGGTAACCATTCCCCCTGCAAACTGGCAAAACTGTCGCTATAAATGTTTCACGTGACGAAGTGTGTTCCACAAGTGTTTCAAAACAGGCGAGAAAAGCACCTAAGAACTGGACTTCCAGGTTTGTTGTGGCTCGTACATAATGCTCTTGCTCTTCGAGCAGTTCGGACTGCGGAGTTTGTTTTTTTTTTGCGGTCACCTTGTCTTTCGATTGCACCAACCACCTTACTCGCCTGACTTGGCTAACTACGACTTCTTCGTGTTTCCTCGCGTAAAAAATGAGCTTCGTGGGATTCGATTTTCTTGCGATGGACGTAACTTCGTGTCTCCGGAGTCGACTGGAAACAAGCAATTATCTGATTAGTTTAAACGGATGATTCTGTGTATAGGTTCCAACGGTGTGTGCTTTAAAAAAGCTTCATAAAAATTTTTGTTCTAAAGATTTTGTGTTGTCTATGGCTACAAACTTCTACAGTGCTTCTTTTATTAAACAGTCAAGAAGACAACTTGGTTACAAATTTTACGATATCCCTGCTTTATATGATCATGCACGTTCCGTGGCAAGCGCAATCCAAAGCGGGCGAACGTTATTGTTATTAATCACTCGATACATCAATAAATACAAAAAATAAGGTTTATTTGGTTTTTTTCGTTACGATTATGTCAAGTGAAGCAATGCTTTGATAATTTCATAGACCTATTATTATCTAAGACAACTTCTTCTATCCGTTTGATGGACGACAGCTGCAGCAAAAGATTCAAAGAAACGAGCAGAGGCATCCGTATGAACCAAGGCTGTCTGTAACATATAATTTATAAAGCCATATGATATAAATTCGAATTTGTAATTGGTGTCTGAGTGCTTTTTCCCACCTCGTTTTTATGTAAATGGCAAAAGAAAATTTGATTTCAATACGATCCGCTACTCAAATCGTGCATCTTGACCCCTTTGATAAAAGATCAAAAATTCATGCACGAATGAAAAAAAAAAGAAGCTTAAGAATAAAAACTAACTACAAGAGATAGGTCTACTTAAAAGTGTTCATTAACAACATTTCAAATGATATAAGCTCGTGACTACAAAACCAACAGAAAAAAATTATCAGCGGCGTCTTTTCGTGGGAAATATCCATTTTTGGGTGATTGCATCGTGAGGTGTAGTCTAATTCCATTTCTTGTCCGATTAAATCTCTTTATGTAAATGCGAGATTTTATCGGATTCACATAGTTCATGTTCAATTCGATCCAAATTAGCTTGCGCATCTAAACGAAATGATAATTTTTCGGGGCGACTGCCTGGCGGGGTGATTGTAGGTTGCCGCGAGGGGAATAATGCCCTGAAACTACTGGCAAATCTAGGGGGGAGGGGGATGACAGAAGGGAAGCCGTAAGACAAATGTGGGAAAGGCACGTGCTGTGCCTGCAGCCATTTTCAGAGTATTTCTCAAATCTAATCTTGATGTAACTCGCGATGAACTTTGCCATGATTACACCGTGCGTCACCTCGTTTACATGCACAACTTGATCCGAATCGAGATAATCAGTTTTGCCTCTCGTTCCGGGTAACAAGGAGTGGCTTCTTGCGAAACTATTTTGCTCAAAACTAGTAAACAAAATAATAACAATCAGTAAATAAATCTCAGGTGTATAAATATTTGTTTTTATTTTCCCCCTCGTACTTTTATTTTTCATGTTCTCTTATTTTGGCCTTTCGTTCTCTGTGCATAAATTATTGGTTTTTATTCACACGCGTAATCAACAAGTTATATTCAAAAATTTTTATATACGCATACAATTTTATTGTATAGAATTATTGCGAATTTAGCCATTACTTTTAGTCATCCATTACATATATGGATCATGCTTTTAGTAATAAAAACAATTTCTTTATAGTATAGCATACCTTTCATTTGATTTTTTATAACACTTAACTTAAGTAACTTGACTGTACTTTAAGATGAAGTCCAAATGAAAATTATAAATATTTGAATAAAAATAGCCTGCGCTCTATGTTATATCAAGTTTCAATACGATGTTTTAAAAGTTACTATAAAAATAATTTACAGTAGTACGCGATATTTCACTGTTTATAACACAAACAATATGTCATCTCTAATTATTTTATTTCATTTAACATTATTAATTCAGAGTAGGCGCAAAATGATTGAGTAAAAGTTTAAAAAAAAAAAGCTTTACATTTTGAATTCTAATAATATATAATAATAAATTAAATTACTTATTAAGAGTTTTACTTTTAAAAGGATAAACAATCCTAAAGACTTTATTTGTTCTTATGCTGCCTAAATTATCTAAGTACTGAGATTTAGAAAAGATAACCTCTATATAAATATAAAATAATGGGCTAATCACAAAAAGAACAATCGTTTCGTGTTTATAAGATATTTTGGTCACAAAACAGAAATGTCCTCAGTTTTTTTGATTACTTTATTAAGATGTCCCAAATTAAGGCTTGGAAATCTAGTCACTTTAAACAAGTGAGATTGTACGGCATTTTTACAGAGATATTCTATATAGGATTCATAAATAGAGAGTATAACCATAATTCCGTAAAACAAGTTTGTTCGCGACTCCAGGATGCAGTCCAATACTACATATAAAAAGCAAAGTACTATCATATATCGGACCCATCTTATATACGGTGCATAAAATATTTGAGGACATTATGTTCATTGAAAAACAGATGTAAAATAACATAAAATAACTTAATTATTGACAAATGCTATAAGATTACAAAAGAAATGATGTTTTTTATAATTTCATTCAATAAAGCCACCGTCAGCTTCTATGAGAGATCGAAATCGTCTACATGTGTGAATTAACTGATCCTGGTTCTTATTGGACACTATTCTGACTATGGCGGCTTTCAAAGAATCTTTGGTGTTACAGGATGTTCATTGACCTCTCTCTCTCTCTCTCTCTCTCTCTCTCTCTCTCGACAACGCTACATGCGCAGTAGTCGAATGAATTGAGGTCTGGGGAATTAGGAGGCCAAATGTTAGGGGTTATGTGGTCATGAAAGTTTTTAGTCATCTATTCCTGCGTTACGTGAGCTTTATGTGATGATATCAGAGCGTTTGGCATGCTTTTTTACGCTTTGCTATTGGTGACACGTTTCCATCTGCGATCTCTAACTCCTTACGAATTTCGTAGACGAAAGATCTAGCGACTTTTAAAACTCGGGATATTTCTAAATTGCTATGCTCAGCCTTTAAAGCACCAATTACAGCATGCCTTTTCGTTTCTTTTGCTGAGTAGCTGTCATTATTATTTTACTGGAAGAAAATTTTAAGTATGAGAAGAAGTTAGTAAATAGGTTACAAATGAATAGAGAAATGAAACAAATACGAGTACTGATTTGAAAACTACTTTTATTTCTCCACATAGTCTCCCTGTACACTGGGACACTTGTCCCATCGTTTCACAAACACCTCAAAACCAGCAAGATAAAATTCTTTGGGCTGCTGTCTGAATCAGGCGGGACTCCTCTTTGTACAGCTTCATCGTCGGCCGAAAGATGATGTTTAAGATGACCGACAGCCTCATCGTAGGGAAAGTGTTCACCCGACAGATAATGTTTAAGAGGGCCGAACAAATGGAAGTCGCTTGGGCAAAATTTGGGCTACACGGAGGATGCTCGAGGACTTCCAACTTGAACTTTCTCAGCCCTTCAGTTGTCTTGTTGGCAGTAAGAGGATGTTTACAGTCTTCTGGGATTACGAGGGCATATAGCTCTGACTTTGCTCCTTGTGACTTCCATTTTTTCGGCCCCCTTAAATATCATCTTTCGGCCGGTGATGAAGCTGTACAAAGGAAAATCACCGCCTGTTTCAGACAGCGGTCCAGAGAATTTTATCTTACTGGTTTTTAGGGGCTTGTGAAACGATGAGACAAGTGCCTCAATGTACAGGGAGATTATGCGGAGAAATAAAATTAGTTTTCAAATCAGTACTCGTGTTTGTTTCATTTCTCTATCCATTTGTAACTTACTTACTGATCTCCCCTCGTATAAAGTTTAGTAAAATGTAGCAATAACCAGAAAATGGTATGTCCTCAAGTACGTTATGTACCCTGTATAATACTGACCCAAAAAAACATGAAGGAACCATGCGCCTGCCATAGACAACGCTTAAAGAGTCACCGCGCTTGAAAATAAGTATCTTCATATACATCGCCAGTGTTGTCAGGATGTCGCATATTTTTGTTTCGTTGGTCATCGTATACAGCGATGTATTCACGTCAGAGTTGTCCAGTGTACAAAATATCATGTCTAATGATAGGAATTGAAATAGTCAATTGATAGAGGAAAGTACCCAAACCCGGGCCCTATTCTTAACGCGGGTCCCCTGGTTTACTGCTCTGTATAGTGTTGCTGACACTAGGTAACGAAATTAAACAAGTAGTTCCTAGCACCACCAAAGATTAGCCAAGCGCTAGTGCCGTCATCTTCAATTGTCCTTGTTCAGTCGGCCATTACTGAAAACAGTGCTTAGCAAATATTTTTGGTGTGCTTGATTTTGGTTACCATATATTGATATTTCGTTGGTAAGTCTTTTAATAATTATATTCTTTTGAAGGGGACATTACAAGCTATTGATTTAGGGCAGTGCAATAGATTTAAATTGAATGGTTAAAATTTTATCAACATTTGAAATATAAGTTAACCGGTGCCTAAGTTGGGTCCCCTAAAAGTTCCAAACATGGCCCCTTGTAAAACTAGAATACTTACATATTGTCTGCAATGAAAAGTTTTCACAAAGCTCCCAAGAAGAACTTTGGGTCATGTGTTTGATGTGTAGCTTCTGGGCTCATGTAGAATGTGCGTGGGCGGAAAAAAGACACTTACCTATGTGTCTATTGTCGCACTTGATTTCAGTTTTCAAATAAACTAAAGTTCAACTTTTTTGTTGTTTGTCTCCATTTTTAGATATTTTTTTATGGGGGGGGGGGGGCATTTGGAGCCATTTTTACAAATCTACAAAATGTAGTGGTTACGAAAAATGTTTTTTTTCTCACTTAAAAAAGTTGACTAATCATTTTGAGAAAAATATATATGCTGTACTAATAAATGGGGTATGTAATGTAAATATATTTTGATTTCATTTTGTATAAATATGATTTTTCTAAAATTAAAAAACAAAATGGGGGCCCGTGTTTGGTACGTTCCTCTATCATTAGAGCTAAGTTTTAGTGCCCCTCAAATAATCCAGTGCAGAGTTCTTCCTATACTGGTTGTCTTTACCCTTAATTCTTGAACAATCCCTGAGGGGACTGTTAATTACAATTAACAGTGGACCCTCTTCTGCAGCACGATAACGCCTGCCCGCACGCGATCGCCACACACTAAAAGCGTTGCCGTTCAAAGATGAAAAATTGCAGTTCAAAGATGAAAGAGTTTGTTTCACCCTTCGAGTTTCACCACTTCCCAAAGAAGAAAGAGCACCTTAAGGGAAATGAATTGCGTTCTGACGACGAGGCGAAAGCTGCCATTCAATCCTGGTGTCGACAACAACCCCGGAATTCCTCTCCGACGGGATGGTGCAATGCGTGGAAAGGAATGGGGACTATGTCGAAAAGTGAATAGTGTACACATGTAAGTATCAGATACAAAAAAGAATTTTGAAAACCGGTTAACAAATAAAAAAGCGTGACATTTCCAGCCTTCTTCAGATACCCAAGTCAACAGTAGGCGATGTCATTATGAAATGGAAGACCCGGGGATCAACAACAGTTCAACAACGAACCGGTAGACCCAAGAAACTAACGGAGAGAGACCGTCGAGTGTTACGGACCAGGAGGCTAACATTCTTGAACAACCCTCGTAATTAAAGGTAACACTATATAGAATAATGTTCATTTATAAAACGCATACTCACGCAGCTAGATATAATCTGGAAAGAATGGGATCGCGAGGATGGAGGATGGAGAATTCTTGTCTGGCCTCCGTTTATGTGCTTCGGTGGAGGAAAGAGAAAAGAAAGTAGGATGACGTGATTATACGTAAAATGAAGTGGATACAAAAAAATAGGAGTTTCTCCAACTCTTTAGCAAATACTTAAAATATATAAAATCTCTAAAACTGCACTAAGAGAAATGAATTATTGTGACAACCTGTAGTCACTATAACAATACTTTAGAGTTATTCCTGCCCCATTATTATTGTGGGTACAATAGATTCCATTGTTTTCATAACACGTTTTGATCGGAGATCAAGCAACACCTCCTAGAAAGAAAGCCTGTGCACTGAAAATTCACACATTAATACATGATCATAAGAAGCTATAATTTAGGACTTATTATTGGTAGAAATACGATTAACAATGCCTTTTTATGATGATGTAGTAATGCAAAATAAAATTAACAACGTCTAGCAATTGAAAATGGAAATTTAATTGGACACGCCCATTCAAACTTTCGTTGGGTAGAGTGGTGTTGGATCAAGTCTCTTAGTTATTACCTCAAGTCACAACAATAATCTCTTGTTAATAGAGCAATGGTTTTTCCATGCATGGATACTGATATTGATAATAGATCAAGTCTTCTGCTTCTGCAACTATAAAGCTATAGATCCCTTTCAAAATTTTCATGATAAAACTTATATATTATAAATATGAAATAGGAATTATGGAAGAGATTATAATAGTGTTGACACACAATTTATATTTATTTACATTTATTAAGGCGCATCCAGAAATTATAAAGCCAAACACATTACTCAGAAAAACCAACGATACAATAAACACATGATATTGTGCATTTATTTAAATTAATATTAATGTCTAATGATGAAGTAGACAAAAAACAAACAAAATCCGAACAACTGGTAAATAATAAATAATGAAAAAACACGACCTGACCATTTCGCATGTCCAATAAATGTGCAGCCACTATGTTTTTTGTGGTTTAATATCCAGTGAAGTTTCCGGTTTTTTTGGATAAATTTAAAGATGCGCTCTGGCAAAGTTGTAACGAGGCTTTGGAGGTAAGTCACATAAAGTCCTTCCCATGCATCTACTATGGCAGTCTTCAATTCCATTGGCATACACAGAGCGTGATAATCATCCCCAAACATTCTCCATTGGGTTTAAATCTGGAGATAATGTAGGGTATTCAATGACAGGAACACCATTATTGAGAAACCACTCCCATGTGCTTTTAGTGTTATGTACGGGAGCATTGTCCTACTGGAATAGCCAGTGGGGTCCTTCCATTTCTTCTGCAGAATCGAGCAAGTAATCTTCTAACTGATTTTGGTATGCACTAGCATTCATTCGTTCACTAATGAAAGCAATATTCGAGATATCGCGCTATCCGAAAGCTCCCCACACCATAACACCTCCACCTCCACTTTGACGTTTTGAATAACACTAGACCTCTTATCTAAGGTCGTGCCAATAAAACTGCCATGCATCTGGGCCGTCAAGATTGAATTTTTTTCGTTGCTCCAAATCACATTCTATCAATTTTCGTCCCATAATATCTTTTCTTTTACCCAAAGAAGCCGTTTTTCTTTATAGCAACTTTTTAGAACAGGCTGCGCCTTTCTCCTCTGGTACTGGAGGATGTTACTCTTATGAATGACGGTTGCAATCGTGGATTTGCATACAGGAATGTCATCTCTTGATGCAAGAGTACGTAGAGACACTGAATTTGGCTTACTTCTCGAATTATTGCTCTCTTTTTTTGGCGGATGGTTAGTTTTTCAGGTTGTCCAGTTGACTTCTTTTGACCATAATTTTCTCTTAACCACTGACAAGGGAATCCCTCGAACAAGTATGTCACAGATTTCTACCAAATTGAAATATGTTACTCATCTGAAGCTACTATAGATGCTTGCAAAACAAGAGAGTGCGAAATTGTGTTTCTTTCAAAATAAACCGCGTAAACGAAAAAATTTCAGCATACGTAGCCATACAAAGACTCCATTGTTAAAGCGGTTAGGCTATGTGGGGTTCCCTTGTGATGTGAACATCCAAAAATTGATGCAATGGATCTTGCAGATTGTCCAGATTCATGCAGATCAATAATGCGCCCCTTTTCCATGTCACTTAATCGGATTCTTCACAGCATTTTTGCTTTCAATAGAGCAGCTCATACTGAATAGTTGTAACTTGTTACCATTACTTTTTTCAGTTCGTATGCTTTATGGAAATGAATGCAAATGTAAAAGATTAAAATTAACAATTTAGGGTGAGTCAATTAAAAGAAAAAGGTAAGTGGCTGTATATTTATTGAACATGTGAAATGGTCTGATTTTGCTTCTTTATTGTTTACAATTTAGCAGTTGTTCGGATTTTGTTTATTTTTTGTCTGAATGATTATTAGACATTACTTTACATTTAATTAAATGCGCAATATCATGTGTTTAGTGTGTCATTGTTTTTTATGAGTAATGTGTTTGGCTTTATAATTTCTGGACGCACCTTATATACACTATGTAACATTGAAGATATACAAACCATAGAAAGCGATAAAAATCAGCAAACAGAAAGAGACAGTAATGAACATTAAATGATGTTTATTACAATATGATACACCTATACACTGAGCGACAACACAGTATGATCAAAAAGTTGTAGGACCACCGTGGGCGCCGATACAGGCAGCGATACGTCTAGGTACAGAGTCAATGAGCGTGCGGATTGTGTCCTGAGAGATGGATGTTCATTCCCTGTCATTGCAGGGCATGATGCGTTTCGTGTGCGGTCGGGTGTTATCCTGCTGGTACATGGCATTGGGCACTCGCTGAATGAAGGATAGTGTCACCGGACGTAGCACCTCATCTACGTATCGAAGGGACGTCAAGGTGCTATTGTAGGCGATATGATGCCGCGTTGTCGCGTCGTGTGCCGTTCCACAATTGCGGCCGGATTGGACCTGTCACCATGTTGGGGCCAAACTCTTACACGGCGACTGTCATTGCTGAAACAGAATCTTGACTCATCTGAGAACACAACCCTGCACCATTCCGCTGTCCACGTGGCTCTTTCTCGACACCATTGCAAATGAAGACGTCTGTGACGTGGGGTCAATGTCAGTCTTCTTAATGGACGATATGATGCAGGCCGCCGGCGACCAATCGACGAATAATGGTGCTGGACGATATGGGAGCATCTAGGATGTCCTGAACATGCTGCAAGAGGTCAACGGAAGTGGCCTGGAAGTTCTCCAAAGCTTGCCGGCAGATGCGTCTGTCCACACGTGCCGACGTCGTTGGGGCCGCACCAGAACCTCTCAAACGTGTCATATTGCTTTGTTCCAACGACAGTCGATTGCACCGTGGACGCGTGTAGTTGCAGTCTGCTGCGATTCGACGAAAGGACCAACCTGCCCTTCTGAAACGGATCATCATACCACTCATGAAATCGTTTGTCTGCTGGAATTGCCTTGGTTGACGACGTCCTAGCATTCTCTGCAACTAAACGTTTCCTGAGCAACCAGAAAAAAATTGGAAGAAGATTTCTGTACAAGAAGAGTAGCAGAAGTATTGCCAATTATGCAAAAATTCCTTCCCTTATATCGCATTCAAAATGCGTGGGTAAACTGCGCAATTCACATCATTTACATATCTCTGTTAGCTGGGTCAACCCTGCAATTTGCATATTTCTCTACCCATTCCTTCATGGTGTTGCATTTTCAATGTCACGTAGTGCACAATAAACACAGTAAATATTTATGATAAAAAATTCTAGAGATATGCCATACGAAAATAAGTATTCATAATAAAAACAATAACTGACAGAAATGTCACAATATTTATTGACAAAACGATGTTAAACGTTTCTTGATTCTAGGTGATGGATTAGAAGATGCAAATGTTCTTTTTGTCTTAAGATTTTCTTGAACAATAAAAAAATAGGAGGCTAAAATGCTATCAAAAAGCGGCATAAAATTAAGAAACAAACGTTTAACATTAGAAGTTTATTTATAAATATTCTTTAAAAGTTCATTACTCATATCAAAAAAGATGAAAGCTAATCTATTCCTAAGTCAAGCCCTACGCAGGGGAAGGGGGGCTGAGAGCCTGTAGCCTCTCTCCCCCTCCGAAATAAAATCCTCGATACGCGGATATCCTAAGGCTCCAGATTTATATTATGAATGTTGTAATTAACTATTAATTTTTTTAAAATAGATTATTCCACCCGTTGGACTTTCATTTCCTTTATTTGACATACATTATTTGACATATTCAGAATCGGTTTCCACCTGAGTTTTAGTAAAATTATTGTTAGGTTAATCATGTGTCCCTAATTCCAGTAAAGAGGTTTAACGAAGCTTGGGGAGCATATTAAGATTTATCAGATTTTGATAAGCATGGGGAGCAAATTAATTTAGCAAGAATTTTAAATTAAAATTGGCATTTTTCATTCTATTCTTGCATGAGACCGCTGGTAAAAGCAAAAAATGGTAGCGCTCACTTGAAGAACTAATTCAGACAATGTCGGAATTTTTGCCTATATATGAAAAGAAGAGTTAAAAACTTTAAAAACTAGAATGGGACTTGTCAAGACGCAACGATCGAATATGAGGAAAACGTGGAAACGAAGTGATGGGTCGATTACAAGGGAAGGGAAAGCGGAAAAAAATAAAAATAAAAAAAGAGAAAGCGTTTGATTTGACAAGGAGTGAACGGAAATCTGGAAGACAAGGTAGCTGAAAGGAATGGTAATGCGGGAAAAAGAAAATGCTCTGCAAATAAGCGTCTAAAAATATTTTCCAAAGAAAGTGGAATCCCGAAAAACGATAGCGAAAGTTAACGGCAGTGAAGGCCGCAGTAGAATAAACGAAGAACGGAACCCCGTTGTGCAGTAAGTTGCTAGAAGGCCAAGAAAAATATACAGTGTTTGGAAGGCGAAAGGAAAAGGGTTTCCAGTGGTGTCGCAGATTTTCATCAAAAGAAAGGTATAGTTTCACCTAGTGAATTTAATAATAACATTTCATAAAGAGACAATGACTTATGAGACAGCGGGCATATAATAATAAAAACTTGTATGACGGTGCGGAGTATTTACTCGCGAATACAAAGAGTTTAATTTGTGAATATCAATTGAAATTTTGCTCACTTGGTATGACTGATTGTATTTGAAAAATAATTGTTTTAGGAACTTCAGTAAATTAGGCAGATTTGCAGAGAATATTCTTGAAGATTATTAACAGCATTAATGAATAAAGAAATTAAAAATCATAGCAATTACCTTCATAAAAATAGACCGCACGGTTAATATTTCCAGCAACGTATTGATGCTCCTGAAACTCCAAGTGATGCTCCCCGAGGAATACGTTGAATTTGAATAATTAGACATAACAAAATTCGAAATGCCCTTCATTAAACACATAATGTTAACATTGAAATATCGTTAAAGATCTATAAATAAAAATTGTAATTTCATCATAAATGATCAAACGCGATAAAATTATTGAATTCGTTGATAGCTATCCATAGCGCACTACTGAATTGTACGTATTGGTAAATTATATATATAGGCAAAATTTCTGATTTACAAAAGCAGTTTCAAAAGCAAAGAACTCTCAGATATAAAGGCCTGAATATACCTGGAAAAAATATTCTTCTTAAGGGTAATAGAAATGTACATTTTAGCTGACAGATTAGTATTTCCAGCTTGTTTCCATCGTTTATACTTAAAACACCATTTGATGAACACCTCAATTATTTTTCTGATAGGCGGAAAACATGTATAGTATAAAATATTTATTTCAGTAATAGAAGTTTATTCCCCTAAAGATTCCGATTTAAATGTGCTTGTATTCTGTGGAACTAGAGGCCGAATTTCCTGCTAAAAGTTTCCTCTGCGCAGATTCTTAACACCATTATTTTATCCTCAAAGGGACCGACTGTCGTGTCCTAATAATTGAATTTTCATGGGATTTTTTTTTATTTTTAGCTATTTGAAAACCGAAGACATAACGAAAATTTCTTGAAGGAATTCTTTTACTGTTAAATTTTCTTTATTATTAACCGCTGAAATTTGTAAAATACTCGTTAGAATCATAATGTTCTTAAAGATAAAACAAAACAATTTATCCTGTCATAAGCATTTTTTAAAATGAATTAATAAGATTTAAAAACATATTTAATAAAAGACATTTATATTTTATTATTATACAGGATGCCCCACAATAGGCTGTCTTCACTAGGTGTTTCCTTGGATAGAGTATACGCAAATTCGAGTACAGGGAATGAATAGGAACTTGAGGGTGCTCTATCTGATGGAGCACCTTTCATCATCTCAAATATGCAAATTAGGACACATCCAAATTCTATCTCGAAAATCGTAAGAGATACACAAAAAATTCCAATTGCACATTTGTTCAACAGCAAATTCCAAACAAAACAAAAAAAAAGTTTACCAAAATCCGATGAGCGGATCATCACAATCCTCATTGATTCCTGTCAAGATTTAGGCAAGGAATGAGTGGCCATAGGAGGAAACAAGAGCAACAGAGTCCAAAGACCCTGGGTTCAAGTCTCGGAAGTAACCACCGAGTATTTTTTGTCCTCTTAATATCATTTACCAATCTTGCAAATTATTTCATGTACCATCCTCATCCTGTTCTGGAAAGTTCCATAATTTACCGTAAAATCACCAGTTTCCTGTGCATTTGGTATAAAAAGGCTTGTTGAAGCTGAGAAAAAAAATCAGATCAAAGCAAGATGGCACAGTATACTAACCAGGACATGATCAACATGGTCCTCTGCTTTGGTGAGGCGAGGCAAAATTATCAGGCATCGTTGAAATGTCGTGCGGAATTATGCTGTGGTGCAACTGGACATCACATTAAACACTATCTGGATTGATGGAAAGACTTACTTTGTATCAGAGCTTGAAATTGTCCTGTTGCAGAGCTTGAAATGAGGATTGTGAGTGATCCGCTCATTGGATTTTGGTAAACTTATTTTTGTTTTGTTTGGAATTTGCTGTTGAACAAATGTGCAATTGGAATTTTTTCTGTCTCTCTTACGGTTTTCGAGATAGAATTTAGATGTGTCCTAATTTGCATATTTGAGATGATGAAAGGTGCTCCATCAGATAGAGCACTCACAAGTTCCTATTCATTCCCTGTATTGATATCCAAGATAGGAAGGGGGTAACAGACTTTTGACTCACCCTGTATAAAAGTTTAAATAAAATCTTGAAAACATTCCAAGAAGGAGCTTTAGCTGTGACGTAGAAGTAATATTAAATTCGAGAATTTAAAGTCAAGCTAAAGTTATTAATAACCAACGGAAATTCATTTAATTCTTTCCAAATTTACGTCTATTTTTTGCTCAACGCGGTACAATTATGCCTGAGATGCCCGTCTTCGGCGAGGTTTTCCAAGCAAACGAAGGCGGGGTATCAGTATCTATCTATTCTTAGTTATTTGTTGGTTACGGGGTATGAATATTTACCTACTGGATGGTAACTGAGAAGATTGTTTTTGTGATTATGAAATTTTATCTCAAATAAAGTATGTGGAAAGGTCGTATTTCAATGCTGTAATATAAGGCAATCATATTTATAGTTGACTAGCAAAGGTACCCGGCGTTGCCCGGGATAATTACACTTGGATGTAAACAGAACAATCTCAAAAAATTAAATTAAAATTTGCAATATCTTAAAAATAAACACATGAAAATGCTTAGAATTAATACAGTAAAAATTCTTAATGAAAATTCGAAAAAAATCTTTTTAAAGGCTCACAATGAATGGACCGCTCCAATAATTTCTTACTCAGGTAATCTTACTTCAGATCTACACTTGATGTTGTTGCAATTTCCACTCTTCTCTCGCTGTGTTGAAGCAAAATTTGGCCTTTCATCACTTTGGGTAGTCTAGCGGTCGCCAATGGACGATGTCCACGATAGAAATTGCGCATGCGCTATTGCTTTACTGCCATCTGGTGGCTTATTTTGAAAGCGGTCAACCGGGTCACCATGTGCGCTACTAACACTAAAAACATGAATTACCTTACAAAATATTCACCTCTGATACCTCTGATATATTAATTTCTTTTTCTTGACTTAGTTTTCCGCAGCGAGATTCTCTGTTTGCATTTTTAGCCTTTTTTCGTTGAGAATGATTTAATTCAAGCTCAAGCTAAAAAATATTAAATAAATTAAATTTGACATTATAAAATTAAATACTCACGACATTCTTAAAGTCTATTAATTTCTTCATGAAATATATCCATTCAATCTATCATAGCATGTTTTTTTGTTTTGTTTTTGTTCTTTGTTTGTTTTTTAACCAAATTTTATAATCAGCCTTCTGATTAAAAAATATTGCATATTTATTAAAACCTACGATATTTATTACAATAAAAATTAGAATTGAAGATAAAAAAATTAACAGTTTATATATTTTGGGAGCATATAAAGGAAATTTATATGAATTTATATAGCTTACTCAAATTGATTTAAAACATTGAACAAAGAGGTAGCATATCCCCGAAAACTCGCAAATATTTTCCTTCCCTTTTCTATTTGTAATTATGATGTGTTTGAAGAGTTTCTGCAATTTAATTAATTTTTTCTCTTTGAATATAATAAGATGCATTTTTAACCATATCAATTTTTAAAATTTTATTAACTATTTCCGAATATATTGGACAAAAGGGTAGCATATTCTCGAAATGTCTTTTAATATTAAACTTAAAAGTAATTTACACTTCAACTCTTCATAAATGGCTACATTTCAATCTGATAACTGTCGTAAATTTAACGGATAAAATATGTAAAAATTAAAACTATTCTATCAAAATGGAAATAAAAGCTGCAGTAAACACATAATTATTATGATCTTTCAGAAAATAGTGCCATGCAGTGACTTTACTTTTATAATTTTTGCAGGGAGGCGCAGAGCAATTAACGCGAGTCATTCTTTCAGACCCGGAATGAGGGTTGACAATATTGTTACTAGAGGGCGCACGAGTTACGTGGACATGGTCCATTCTTCTATTTACTTGCTTCCCATTTGCTCAATACAGCACGGAGCT